>JALBZZ010000023.1:0-108114 GCA_038051095.1 Globisporangium irregulare
CGACGGATGGTTTCTTGCTGCGCGAGCACATCCGCCATCGTCGGACGCGGGTCCACGCGAGGAAGCGAGGCTGCGTCAGGCGCTTGCGGAGGGTCCATCGACTCGTCGTCGGGCAACGAGTCGAGCACAGCGGGTGGGAGCGCCGACGGGGCGTCGAGCGCAGGTGCATCAGACGACGAGTCGGCAGCGGCAGGTGGTGCGGCCATTTGCACATCGAGTCCGTCGTCACTCCAGTCCGTCAGCACAAGAGCCGGAAGAGAGGGCGACGCAGAAACTGATGGTGATGGCGGCAGAGCGAGAGGGGGAGAGGCAGAGGCGCGTGGCGTGGCAGTCTGCGAGCCACCCATCGGAGATTCGGATCGCTCCAAATTTTCCGGAGTGGATGGGCCGACAGTGATACAAGGCAGGATACTGGGTGCAGATCCCGAGTCTTGGTCTGGTGCGACACGTGGAAGCACGACAGGCGGAGACAGCGGGGTAGCAGGAGACACAGCTCTGGCGGCAGACGGAGAATCCATGGGGATGGTCAAGGCGGCGGCGAGAGCGGCGGGAGAGGGAGGGAAGGGTTCTTCTGAAGAGTCGACTTGTGGGGTTGCCGGCAAATTGAGAAGTGCTCCTGTAGCTCAGTCGGTTAGAGCGGTGGTCTTATGAACCGCAGGTCGAGGGTTCGAGCCCAATGTAAACCGCTCTGTGTAACGAGGTACACACCCGGGTTTACATCCCAGAAACTCCAGCCTGCCGTATTCACATTCGCGCAACGCTGGTTACCCTCGTGCAACATTGAAAAGGCCGAACCTGAGGTTCACTCCGTGGCGTTTAAGAAGTGAGCCAAAGGGAGACCAAAGAGTCAGGTGCGCACTTTGCTGCACCTGGAGTCAGCATGATCTGCGGCTCCCCTCATTGGCCATAAAGACGGGCGAATAGCCAATAAAATACACTGAGCTTGTACAGCCAGTCAATCTAAGACTATCTTGATCTAGTTATAGGATATACAAATTCGCAAACAGTGATAACCCGCCATTTAGCTCACAATGAACAGTTACAATTTTCCCCTTTTCAATCAAGTGGTGAAAACCCAAGCCTTCTACCAACATTGCTCTGTTAAAAACAGGCAATAGGACCGCAAAGGTATTGCAGGTCCGACACGCCACGAGTCCTTGCGGAAGGTGTTCATTACACACTTCCTCACTATGTGCACTGTGTTGCGTAACTCGGGTACGCCCGGTTACACTCTGTCTGCTACCCAGAGTTGGAAGAAGATGTAACGGGATCTCATCCCGTTACTTTTGGGTGTCTACTTCAGGTTACTTAGGTTACTTTAGACGTATTTAGTGGATAGGTACGGTTGAAGTGCGCTAGGTACGCGTCGGTTGCCACTTGTGATCGACGCTGCGTGTCAGCCGTTGATTGGCTGGAAGGGGTGTTCGCAGCACCACTTTCCGCCAATCACAGAACGGCATTGCATTTTTCTCCGCTCCGAGCTCCGCTCGGAGCTCTTTTGAACACAGAGTTGAATTCGCCCCCTTTTCCCAAGCTTCCTCATCCGGCTGCCTTACAGCCGGCCCGTTACAGAAGAGGTGCTACAGCAGACCCGGAGCTGTGAGTAGAGGAGGATCCCGATCGTGACTGGCGCCATCATCCGAGAGAAGGTGAGCGGATGATCGTCGTAGCGTCGCCAGCGGCGACCAAGATCCTGACCTCCTCTGTTACCCTTCAACGGCTGGTTGTGCCGCTTCCGGAAGCGGCACCGCCTCACGTTTAAGTGTATCCACGGAGTGGTGGGGTCAGTCAAGACCGCAAGCATTGAAGACGGGTGTGCTGTACTTCGGGCCGTCATGAATGGATATGCACGGCGCGATATCTACAACATAGATGAAATGGTGTACTTCTACTGAGCCGCCCCGAGCAAGACGATCGTGACGAAGTGCTTCTTCGGCTGCAAGAGCTCAAAGAAGAGAATGACTAGCTGCCGCGTGCAACGCGAACGGCTCCTTCAAGCTGCCGCTGCTCTTTGTTGGAGGGAGCCGTCGGTCACGCTGCTTCGGAGGGAAGAGCCCGGCAGAGCTTGGCGTTAAATACGTGAGTTCCGCAAAGGGCTGGGCAGAGCGCTTCAACGGCAAGATGGATGCGAAGAACTGGCACGTCCTGCTGCTGGACAATGTGTTGTCGCGCCGCCCGGAGAAACTCCTCTTCAATGTGACGCTGCATATGCTCCAGCCCAATACCACCTCCTATCTGCAGCTGCAGAATGCCGGGATAATCCGGCAGTTCAAGGAGAAGATTAACTAACTGTAGTACCGATACGTGACCGGTAGGTTCAATGCTCTGCTGACGCGGGTGTCTGAGGCCAGCAAAGAGGACATGGAGCGAGAGATAGAGGCGTTCCAGCACATTGACGTACTAGAGGCAATGCGATGGACGAAAGACACCTGGGAGTTGGTCACAAAGATCGCAATCACAAATTGTTGGCGACACACAAGCATCCTCGATGATGACATCTTCGAACTCGTTGAGAGAGTCGATCACATCCGACTAAGCTAATGCTATGATACTTGCTTGTGCCGTGGACTTTCACGCGCGTGCGTGTGCGAGCATGTGCGCAAAAGACAACCTTGCTCCCAAGCCAGCAGGACTTTGGCAGATTTGTTGTGCGCGTTAGGAGGGTTCTCGAGGTAAACCCCCCTTCTGAATCGGATTCGAGTGCCTGTTTGTCGTGAATCTGCAATTTTTTGTTGTGGGCGACGCGCCGTCGGGGTGCAACTATGGTGACTATCATGGTACTTTTATCCTGCAAAAGTTGACCTCTTTATATGTATCGAGTCCTTCAAAGAATGATTTCGTTTTGGTGTCATTTTCGTGTATCAATTTAATAGCATTGTCTGTACGTGGTCCTCAGTATTGTGTGGCCCACGTATGCGCTTCCAAAGGTACAATCTCGCGGAGCACGATCGCGGCGGCCGAGATCTCTGCTTCCCTGATCGCGGGAACGGATCATCCCATCAGCTTCTTCAACTTCTCGACAGCACGCAGTGGACGGTCGAAGAATCATTTGTCTAACGCATGTCTTGCGGGAGAAATGCAGCACCGCACCAGCCAAGAGCTCACCCCAGCCAACAAGAACAACGCATATTTGTCAATGCTGTATTGCAGGTGTAGCCAGCTCAGTGTACTCTTCTTCTCAGACACAACTGAAACAAGTGTACGTCCGCATCCCATCACCCTGTTGCACTGTTGCAAAAAGCACCGCGCTTCTCAGGACCTCAGGTGAGCGCTTTGCTTTGTTTTGTGCTCTGGTCCGGCATGACATGTATAACAGCAATTGCTACTGCACCATGTGTGTGGTACTTTGTATCCGATTCGCCAGCATCAAATTGCAATTGGAGAATTGATCCATTTTGCAAGTGCGTTTGATTGATTTGAGGACGTTTGTCTGTCCATAGGAACATGACCCCGAAAACCCATGCACCAAAACATCATGTACTCAAAGGAGCTTGAATGGCGTGTGTGGCTCTGTGTGTTGTTTGGTGCCTACGGAAGTTGGATCATGACGTTGGCATGCATCTTCACACAGTGAGGTGAAAGGTCGGAACGAACGAGTCAATCTGTCCACACACGGCTCAAGATGAACGCTCTCAGATTCAAAACCCTAAGAAGCCTAAGGGGTTTGCTCTCGCCGTGGCTTCAATCACTCTGCTTAGAAGAAAGCGGCATGAGCATACGAAGATTACTTGTGTATGCACCATGCTCATGACATTTTTGTGCTGGAGCAATTGCGTTGTGAGGATGTCTGGCTCAGGAGCAGTGCTTGATGTGGTCGCTTCAGTGCGTTCATGTTTTCCAGAGTTTCTTACAAAAGCTAAGTAAAAATGGGAGCTTCAGAAAGTTCGCTTTTTGCAATAAGTTGCTGAAATAGGACGCTTTCTTGTGAACCGTAAGCCAGCTTGTGGCCGTGTTCGCGTTTACTAGAAAGGATCCTACTTCATTAATACTTCTGAAAAATTTGTACAAGTATGAAGATGATGATGAACTCTAACACAGCAGCGATTCCCTCATTTTGAAAAGTGGATGTTTGTGTCGCCCACCTCTAAAATAAAATTCCATTCTAATTTATACTTAAAGTTTGAATGCAATTTTTTATTTGGATTTGCTTCCAATTTTTAAAGGGGATAGGACACGATTAGGGGTATTTTTTGTCCAATCAGCGAGCTTCGAGTTAAAAATAGCGGATCCGCTCTTTTTGCTTTTGCTTTAGTTTCGCCCCGTCTTTCCCTGTTTTTGTCTGATTGTCTGATTGTCAAGAATAGCCAACTCTGGTTGTTGGTTCAAGTGGGTGCGGATGAGTGAGGAATGGATCCACTTTTCCCATTGTCGACTCATTTTGCTTTGCTTTTTGGCAAATTCGGATCTCTATGAGTTTTTGTGTGGTGGAGAAGAGAGAGGGGAGGGGAGGCAACAAGCTCGCTCAAAGCAAGTGGACAAGTGCAGGCCAGCAGCCGCACAAATACTCAGTATTTATCAGGTTCAAACGGGCCAGCAGCCGGATAAGAAGAAGAAGAATGGGGAAGCTTTTTCGAACGCAGAGAAAAAGATCGGTCTTTTGGTCGCGCATATTGAAACCAAGTGAAGCCTGTTGTAAAAAAAAAAGAACCGTGGAAGAACAAGCAGAGAACCAAAATAAAGAGCTCCTCCTCCCCACTCCCCCTCCATTCTTCTCTATTTGCTTGTCTGTCTGTCTGGTGTGTGCTACAGTGCTGGGAAGCAAAGGCAGCAAGCAAAGCAAAGCAAAAGCCAAAGTGAGCAGAGCTGGTGGAAAAAATCAGGGCTGGCGCACGCAACTCGTCATCGAGAGAGAAGGAAGAAATAGATTCGCCACGATCTCTCTATTGCACGCAGCAACAGAGCGAGCGCACTCACGCCGCGAGCAAGCCACCTGGCCGATCTTTCTTGCCGAAAGCAGCCACTTCACTCGCGCTCTCGCTTTTGCACAGCAGACACCACGCCACGCGCCTCTCGAGAGCCGTCCATTCGGATTTCCCCGGTCAGTCAGTTCAAGCGACGGAAAGCGTTTCCTAGGATCTTAATTAGTTGGCCAATCCACCCGACCGTCCGTCCGTCCGTTGCCGAGTGAGTGAAGCCTGTCATTTGTGTCTGTGGTGGTGTATATATCCATCCATCCATCCATTCATCCATCGATTGGCGACCACAGAGAAAGATCGCACCAGCAGCCTCAAGTGGCTCCATTTGACTGCAAGAACCCCCTTCAAGACCCCAAGCAACCTCCAGATAGAACAGCCATGGTCGCGCACGAGAATGCCGCGCTCGCGGACGCCATCAGCCGCCACCCACTGCGTCTGCCGCCGCGCAACGAGCTCCGAGCGAGCGAGGCGGAGACCAGCCGGAACAACAAGCGGAAGGCCAACAGCATGATGATGATGGCGGCGGCTCAGCAACAACAACAGCAGCAGCAGCGGTTCAGCGACGACGCCGACGACGACAGCGACACGGAGGACGACGTGCCCATCGCGGCGCACTTTTCCAAGATCATGAAGATGGAGAAAGCGCGATCCGCGAGCCAGAGCCAGAGCCACCATGCCACCTCCAGTGGCACCTCCTCAGTTAATAGAATAGATAATAGCAAGATGTACAAGACCAGCGAGACGGCGAACCACTCTCTACAGCAGCAGCAGCACCAGCGCCAGCAGCAACACCAGCACCAGTCTGTCCCTGTGGTGACACCACCGTCATCCAAAGAACGAGACGGCACGAAGCGATCCAAGCCCGAAGCCCCCAAGTTCCTGCTGCTGCTCTTCGAGATTCTACAGACCGAGAACCCCAAAGTGATCCGGTGGTCAGAGGACGGGCTCTCGCTGCAGATCCTGGACCCGGCGCTGGTCACCGACAAGATCCTGCCCAAGTACTTTAACCACACCAACTTCCACAGCTTCCAGCGGCAGCTCAACTACTTTGGCTTCCGCAAGTGGACCAAGTCCAAGACCGACATCTGCACGTTCAGCCACCCGTACTTTCGCCAGAATCAGCCGGAGCTGCTGCAGCTCATCAAGCGTAAGAAAGCACCGCGCCGCACGCCGGTCGCGGATAAAGTCGACGGCTACTGCAACCAGCTGGACGGCAAGAAGCAGCTGCTGCCGCTCAGTCCCACTGGGAAGAGAAAGCTACCAGCGTCAGCAGCCGCTTCAGACGAGAATGACCGCCATCATCGCGTTAATTCAGCAGCGTCGTCCCAGTCGCAGACCCACCACCACCACATGTATCAGCAGCAGCAGCAACACCAGGGCTTGAACGCATCAAACGTTCTAATCCAACCAGCCCAGCTCCACGGAGTCGCGATCACGCCGCTGAGTCAGCATCAGCACCAGATTCAGCAGCAGCAGCAGCAGCAGCAGATCCACCGCGACCAAGCTGGTCTACAGTATCTGCCAGCGTCGGCGCTTCTGAACAATGTCATCTCGCCTCTCGCAGCGAGCGAGTGCAACAAGAAAGCCAAGAAGATCGACAAGAAGGCGTACTTGCCCGCCTCCAGCGCCGCTGAGTACCACGCGTCCAAGGACCCGACCGCGGCGTCCATGTGCGAGATGTCGGCGGCGATGCACAGCACGGGGGATCGGCTCTCGGCTGTGAACGTGTACAGCCACTCGCTACCGACGCTCGACATTGTTCGCAGTCGCATCATCCGGAGACAGAACGTGAGCAACCAGGCACAGAGTGCGAGTGGTGGGAACGGAGCGAATGGCGAGCACTTTGCGTACCACGGCTACGCGTCGCCCCTCACTGTCAACAGCAGCCTCGCAGCGGCAACCGTGCAGATGCTAGAGAACAGCCGACCAGAGCTGATGAACCCGATGACTCCCGTTGGAGTTGGTGGTGGCGACAATATGAACACCAGCAGTCCGGCGGGGTTCACGAACTCGTTCAGCGACCCCGTGGACATCTTGTTGCGCATCAAGAAGTCGCGTGCGATGTCCACCTCGGATGGACAGCAGAACTCGAACCCGAACCAGCTCACCGAAGCGATGATGATCTCTGCTTCCGATCCGAACAACAAGCAAGCGGTTGAGCAACAAGACATGGCGTCACTGCACAACTTCCTGATCAGCCACACGCTGTACACGAACCGCCTCGAGTCGCAGCTGAAGATGGCGATGGAGGAGAACGACGCACTCAAGCACCTCGTGGACGACAAGCACCGCGAAGTGGAGTCGCTCAAGAGCGAGCGCAAGAGGCTGCAGCAGGAGAACGCCGTACTGGTCGATGACAAGAACAAGCTGTTTGAGATCAACCGCGAGCTGCTGGGTAAGCTCTTCCCCCAATGACGCCCGATGAATGGTGTTGACGTTGGTGGCAGTTGCTGCTGGGAGATCGCGAAGGACTGTCTGAGTCTTTTTTCTGTATTTCGATAGTTTGATGGTATATAAAAGCAGGATGATGATGAAGAAAGCGAGGAAGAGTCCTCCTCAGATGGACACAGGAAAGCGAATGGTCCAGAAGCGTTCAAGCCATATAAAGCATGAGAAACGTGGCTCACAAAGTAAAAGCAAAGCAACAAAAATGACAGAATGATAGCGAAAGTATGCAAAAGTACAATTTGAAAAACTAATTTCACTCAAAATAACGCAACATATCACTACATTTGTGGAGAAAGAAGAGAAAAGACAACACCATCTCTATTTCATCAATCAATGGATGTTATCTGATGGCGATTTAATGCTGGCATTGGCCTGGGAAGCGCGGCAGTGGAATCACGTCACGGATGTTGTCCATGCCCGTGGCGAAGAGCACCAGGCGCTCAAAGCCGAGCCCCCACCCTGCGTGTGGCACAGTGCCGAATCGGCGCAGGTCCAGGTACCAGTTGAGGTCGCCACCTGACTCACCGCCCTTCGTTGCCTCCTCCACGATTTTTTCGGGCACAAGACCGAGCTTGCGCATCTTTACCTCGAGGAGCTCAAAGCGCTCTTCGCGCACGCTCCCGCCGACCAATTCACCGATCTTTGGCACCAAGAGGTCCATGCCAGCGACCGTTTCTCGTCCTTCTGAGTCTGGCGAGTTCTTGCGCATGTAGAAAGCCTTGATGTCGGCTGGGTAGTCGGTCACAAACACCGGTCCGCCGACATATTTCTCCGCCAAGTACCGCTCGTGCTCGGTCTGCAGGTCCATGCCCCACTCTGGGTTCTTCTCAAACTTCACACCAGTCTTCTGCAGAATTTCGATCGCTTCCGTGTATGTGATACGCGCAAATTCGTGTTCACAAAGCTGCTGAAGTCGCTCCGAGATCTGCTTGTCGTAGTTCTTGTTGAAAAACTCAATGTCCTCGGGGCGCGACTGCAGAGCCTGCTTGATGGATCGCTGCACAGCACCCTGGGCAGTCTCAATGCACTCTTCAAGACCGGCAAACGCCATCTCCGGCTCCACCATCCAGAATTCCGCCAGATGGCGCGTCGTGTTACTGTTTTCAGCGCGGAAGGTTGGACCGAATGTGTACACTTTGCTCAACGCGCACGCGTACATCTCTGCGTGTAGCTGACCTGACACCGTGAGGTACGTTGGAGTGCCGAAAAACTCGTTCTTACCATCTACAGGCATGAGCAGTAGGCAGGTTTGTTAAGCAAACAAGAGGCTCTTCGTAGAACGTATCAGGAACTTACTTGTCTTACCGTTCTTCGCAATGCGGAACTGTTCCCCAGCGCCTTCGCAGTCGTTCGAGGTCAGGATCGGACTGTGGAGCTGCAGAAAGTCGTTTTCTTGGAAGTACGAGTGAAGTCCTTGACTATCGAAATAAAAGTGGCATAACCGATCTTGTCAGTTTACTGCCCAAACTCCATGGTTCAGACAATCACTACATTAAACAAAACCAACCTGAGCGCGTTGCGAACTCTCGTGACAGCGCCGAACGTGTTGGTGCGCGCGCGCAAGTGCAGGTTCTCGCGGAGAAACTCAAGCGAATGATACTTCTTCTGTAGCGGATACACTTGCGCGTCACACTTGCCGAGTAGGTCCAGCTTGTCCGGGTGCAGCTCCAGGCGCTTCTGCTTGCCGCCTGGCACTTCACGAAGCACTCCTTCCACAAACACGCTCGAGCCGACCGTGAGATCCGCGATGTTCACATCCAAGTCGCTGGCGGTACTACTGTTGGCTTCAGCATCGCTACCAGCGACAGGGAGTGTGATCTGCATCTCGGCGAGGCACGAGCCGTCGTTCACGTTGATAAAGTTGACCGACTTGTGCTTGCGCACGGACTTGACCCAGCCGCCGAGAGCGACGCGCGCGCCGTCCTCAAGCTTGTGCGCCTCGCTGATCGTCGAGCGCTCGAAGCGCTTGCCCACTGCAAACGTGCGGACCTGCTGCTGCTGTTGCAGCACACGCACCTGTCGCTTCGCCGCCTGCATGAGCATCATCGCGCCGCAACTCGTCTTGTCTTTTCAGCCCCACAGATATGATGGGCTGCTCGAATGTGCATCATCATGCATCGCTCTGCCAGACAAATTCTGGCGGGCATTTTTACCCAATCAAAAGTAATGTGAGTACATATGTAAATAATGAAAATAAAATGACTGCATATGCTATTAAACATGCAATGGCAACGACAATGTAGATCATTGAACAAATATGTAAATGAATATAAAACGTAGTAGCTTTCTGTCGATTGATTTCTGTGCACAGCCACATCGAAGATCGCAACTTACTGACCAAGCACCAAAATTCGAAGATGATGAGTGCGCTCTTCAGACAGCGGCATGATAGGGCGTTGCACAACCATTCTCTGCATCAGCCAAAGGACCCCCACAAGCGTTAGCTGTAGCCTCTGTCCGACGCTGCTTTGGCTGGGACCTGCTTGTTCTGCGGTGGAATGTTATTGTGTGCTGGTCGGCACCGAGACACAGCGCTCATTGCGGCACAGTGCTCATTGTGTTGTGCTGTTGCAGACTTTTGTTGGTATGTATATGCCAAATCGTTCACTTTGGTGACCAAAGTGCGATTTTGATGGGTGAATGGATTTTCATGGCAAGAATGAATTTCTTGCATCATCCGTTCACATGCATCCCACGCTTCTTAGCAATCGTTCACTTTGCCCCCCATTTCGAAATCCGCAGACTTTGCAATCGAGCACCGAGTGTAGTACTATACCCTTGATGGCGTCCGCTCCAAGTCAAATTGCAGTATACTTGATTCCTCCAATCACGCCCTTCATCCAAACAACAAAGCATTTGAGGCAGTCCATTCCCCAACCAAATCAAACCACAGCGCGCGCTTGTGGTGCACCCGAACATGCGAGCAAGCAGGCAGTTTTCGATACAAAGCAACTTGCTCGAATCATGTGACGTCATCTCCGTGATCTCGGCTCTCTACTCTTTTTTCCGAGTCGATGCAAATGATGCAAACATGCGCACTCAGCGCTGTTGTTGTTGTTCACAGCGCAGCGGCTTTCGCACAGCAAACAACCCAAGAAGCACCGCGCCCCTGAACAACTCAGGTTTTGGCTCGTGCATGTCGCATGGCAATCACTTGCAGGACTAATGGATGAAAACTTTGAAAAGAAGCTGACGTGCTTCAAGTCCAGTGTTGCGCTCTTCCACAGAAAACGCACAAAAGCAAAAAGCGCAAACACGCCATTCGCGACGCGTCGATTGCGAGGCGTGTACTCCTGTGAACACAACACACTGCTGGTCCACTCTTGTGGGTCTTGCTGCCAATATGTGTGTGCAATCGAAGCAAGGTGTAGGGTGCAACGTGTACACCTGGATCTTTAACATGCTGCGAGTGGCTCATTTTTAAACTAAAGGGTTCGACAGTTGGAGGCACCGTCCCGTCGTTCCGTGCGATCGTAGGCTTCCCCCTCTTTTTGCCTTCATTCTGCCTCAGAATGGGTGGCTAGTTGAGGGCTTCGGAGCTCACTCACGCTCACGCTCACGCTCTCAGCCCCACGCCCTGCCCGCTCTAGATCCTCATTTTTGGTTTTCTTTTCTCTCGAGAACATCGCCCTCCCTCCTGCTGTCCCAGACTCTCAAATCGCCATGGCTCCTGCAACTCCACTGAAGAAAGTCACGTTCTTGCTCAACTGGTACGCGAACCCGTACCACACGCCGATCTTCGTCGCCAAGAGCAAGGGCTTCTATGAGGAAGAAGGCATCGACCTTGCGCTCCTGGAGACCACGAACCCGAGCGACGTGACGGAGATCGTCGGCTCTGGCGCTATCAACATGGGGCTCAAGGCGATGATCCACATCCTCGCCGCCAAGGAGCGCGGCATCAACCTGACCTCGTTCGGAACGCTCCTGGACGAGCCACCAACAGGTAAGAGAGCAATCTATTGATGACGATCTTTTCTGTACGGAAGGTCTCATGTTCTGTCTGCGTCGTGTTCACTATTACTGTATCGTACTCACAGGGCTCATCTTCAAGGAAAGCAGCGGCATCAAGGAGTTCAAGGACATTATCGGCAAGCGCGTGGGTTACATCGGTCACTTTGGCAAGATCATGATCGATGACATGGCGCGCCAGGCGGGCATCGACACGACCAGCTACACGACCGTGCGCGTCGGCATGAACGTCGTTGACGCGATCCTGCGCGGTGATATCGACACGGGCATCGGCTTCACCAACTTCCAGCGCATCGAGCTCGAGAAGCTCTCGGGCGAGAAAGTGGGTATGCTGCGCATCGACGAGCTCGACGGACTCGGCTGCTGCTGCTTCTGCTCGGTCATGTTCGTCGCGGGTGACAAGTTCTTCAACGAGAACAAGGACATCGTCGCGGGCTTCTTGCGCGCCACGCGCCGCGCGATGGACATCACGATCGAGTACCCGGACGTCGCGTGGGAGATCATGTGCCGCAGCAACCCGCGTCTCCGTACTGGTACGTTGCTGTTGTTGTTGTCATGTATTTGTTCGCTTGATCTAGTGGTCTTTGAGGACCAATCACACCTGATGACTCACACACATACATTCTGTTTCTATCTCTTATGTTTGTGTTAACAGAAACGTACGACCTGATCTTTGACCGCACGCTGCCGTACTTTTCGCGCACGCTGTTGAACGAGACGCGCGACTGGGAGAAAGTGGGCAAGTTCTGCAAGTACCTCGAGGTACTGGACAAATCGGTGGACCAGCACTCGGTCTACACGAACGAGTTCGTGCCGGCGATGGGTAAGCCCGCGCATTCGCCGATCACAGACGGCGGCGTGCTGCAGAACTGAACATTGAGTGTACTTGCTGTTCGTGCCGCCTGAGCGTGTGTCGATGTGTCTGAGCTCTTTCTTTCGCGGACAGCGGTGCGATGAATGCGGATCGCAGAGAAATCGCTGCCATGAAAGAAGCGAGCGTTTGCTCATAAGCTTTGCAAGCACTGGAAACAATTGTTGAATCCTGTAAAAACTGTCCGTATTCTTTTCATTGGATTATGATGGTGATCGATTTTGACAACAAATAATATGCCTGTGAATATCACCCGAGATAGACAGGTTTCGAGCGTTTGGACATAAAAAGACGCAAAATTTAGTGCCCCCTCCTCCCCTCTCCCTCCACCTCGTTTCTAAAGAAGTCGAAAGGGGTCGTGCCACTTCGCTTTTTTCCCTTTGAGGTTCCCTCTCTCCTGAAATTCCCACAAAACTACCCAAAAAATTCCTCCACGAAAACGTGTACTTCAGTCAATTTAGTCCAAAGCGCACAAACTTTTACAATAAAAAACATGCTCGTGGTGGACACCAAGACACCAAGTCCTCATTCCCGAATTCACTCCAAATCAACCAGCTCGACTTCGCGGTGCCATGCGCGTCTTCTCCATCATGATCGACGAGCTCACGCTTCTCGTGGCCGCCTGCCTCAAGGTGGTCCACGGGATGCCCATCTCAGAGGTTGTCCGCCAGCTGATGAAGGTCGGCCGCTCTGCTCTCAGTAAGCGCCTCAATACCCTCTTCGCATCGACCTGTGAATCCAGCTCTCTCGTTCATCGCGAATCGCGCGTGTTCGAGACTCGTTTCTTCTCTGGCTACCCAGTGTCGGCAATCCGGAAGTACATTGACGCAGCGCACACGTCGGTTGACCTCTGGGTGTACATCCTAACGTGGCAGGAGGTAAGCGCTCTTATATATGAATTTACTCTTACATGCAAATGTTGATGTCTAACAACCGATTTTGTCACTGTACGCCTTTAACACCCGAAATTATCATTCTTGCGATGTTTGAACAGCTCTCGAACGCACTGAGACCTGATTATAGGTTTATTTTAACCAATAACACTAGTCAAATCGAAATTGATGTTGAAGACATCTCTGACAGAAGAAAATGTGAAAATTGAGATTACGAGGCGACGGACCATGCAAATCAAACTCCAAGTGACTGAGCGATCCATGCACCCAGGCTATGGGAAAGAGCAGCACCAGCAACAGTGTGGTGCGCACGTACGACGACGAGCTGCGCTTCGTGCAGCAGCGCGATGCCTTCAGCAGCAACGTGGCCGTGGGGATAGTGCCCAACATGCGCGTACCGGGTGTGATTTACGCGAACGCGACGCTCAAAGAGCTCGTTTGCAAGGAGCTCCGCGACTTTGCCAGCACACGAAGCCACAATGGCGGCGCGGGAGGATTTCTGGCGGCTGCAAAGCAGATCGCGAACGTTGCGGCGCTGCCGGGCATCGTGAAGGCGTCGACCGCGCTGCCGGACGTGTATTCCGGCTACGGGTTTGCGATCGGCGGGTATTTTGTTGTTGTGATTGTCAGCTGTGGCTCATAACATGCTAATCAAACCTCTTGCTTTTCACTAGGGAACGTTGCTGCGTTTGACACGGACGATCCTGAGGTCGTGGTTTCCCCCCGAGGCGTGGGCTTTGATATCAACTGCGGTGTGCGCCTGATCCGCACAAATCTGCACGAAGTCGACGTGCTCCCGAAGCGCGAAGAGCTCGCACAAACGCTTTTCGACCACATCCCCGTCGGCATCGGCTCAGAGGGCGTGATCCCCACGAGCGCTAAGGTGAGTTTGGTATCTTGATGATTGATGCGCAATGCATTGATCCGTTCGCTAACGCTATGGTGGTCTCACCACTTCCTACCTTGAGCTAGGACCTCGACGACGTGCTTGGCATGGGCATGGACTGATCGCTCCGCGAAGGGCACGCTTGGCCACAGGACAAAGAGCGCTGCGAGGAATACGGACGTGATGTGTGCGGACCCTTCGAAAGTGAGCACACGCGCGAAAAAGCGCGGACTACCACAGCTCGGACGCTCGGCGCGGGCAACCACTACGCCGAGGTGCAGGTGGTCGACGAGATTTTTGACAAGTATGTGTGTGTGGTTTCTTATGATACCATTATGACTGGGGTGCTAGGCTGCGCTCTGGCCTTGAGTCGGGATGAACTGGCTGTGCATGACAGGCAGGCAGCTACACAAATGGGGGATCGACCGGATCGGGCAGGTCTGCATCATGATCCACTCGGGGTCGAGAGGACTGGGCCACCAAGTGGCGACCGACGCGCTTGTCCAGATGGACAAGGCCATGGCACGGGGCCAAATCGCTACGAACAATCGTCAGCTCGCGTGCGTACGCATCCAGAGCCAGGAGGGACAGGACTACCTGAGCGCGATGGTGGCCGCTGCGAACTTTGCATGGGTGAACCGATCCAGCATGACACTCCTCGCGCGCCAGGCGTTCGCCAAATTGTTTGCGTCCACGCCGGACGACCTGGACATACATGTTGTCTACGACGTATCGCACAACATCGCGAAAGTTGAAACTCACGTAGTAAACGGTAAGCCAAAGAGGCTGCTGGTGCACCGCAAAGGCGCGACGCGTGCGTTCCCACCGCACCACCCGCTCATCTTCGTGGACTACCAGAGTATCGGCTAGCCGACGCTCATTGGCGGGGTCATGAGCACGAGCAGCTGCATGCTCTTAGACACGCAGCGCGGCATGGACGAGACGTTCGGGAGCACGTACCACGACGCCGACGCGCACTGAGTCGGAACAAGTCGCACCGCTCGCTCGACTACGCGCGCGTGCTGGCGAACCTGGAGACACAGGGCATCTCGATCCGCGTGGCGAGCCCTAAGCTCGTGATGGAGGCGCCCGAGTCGTACAAGAACGTGGACGACGTCGTCAACACGTGCCACGACGCCTGTATCTCGCGCAAGGCGATCAAGCTGCGGCCCATCGTGGTCGTCAAAGGCTGATGATGCCAATTGACACTTGATGATCCAAATGAGAGCCGCTCAAAAATTCCATCCATCAAAAAGGGTTCAAAAACCAGATTTTATATTTTTGACCAATCATATAGTATGACAAATTGTTAATAGCCAATAAGAAGAGATAATTGCTGGGAGGCAGGTGATTTTTTTGCGCTGTCATTTCTCAAGAGCAGACAAGATGATGAAGGAGGTCATCAATATCGCAGGTGCAGGCAAGATGAACAACAGCAGCGACGAGAGGAAGCTTGTGACCATGAATACAAACGCGTACGGACTGCGTGCGCTCGCGACCGTGGTGTTCGACATCGACTCGGGCCAGCGGCTGGACGCACTCTACCCGCCGAGCTGCGGACTGGGCGATGACGCGAAGAAGAGCATCGCGCACCTCGCGCTGCCGCACAGCAACAACCAGGACGAGGGTGACACGCAGTTCACGGTGCGCTTTCGAGAAGCCCCCGACAAGTAAGCCAGCTATATGGTTGTATCAACTGCGCCTTGCTCTGTGCGTTATAGATGCATCCTCTGAGCGCATGTGTGTGTGTGTGTGTGTGTGTGTGTGTGTGTGTGTCGATTGTGCTTAGGGACGTGTTCCTGTACGGGTTTGTGCTCTTCCGCCAGCAGCGCGACGAGAGCAGGAGCCGCGGGTACTTCCAGAAGGCGCTCGTGCTTGTGAGTGACAGACCCTACATCGATCTGTACGACCGCGTGCTGCGCGTCACGGGTCCGCTCTTCTTCACTGCTGGCGCGCAGGTACTGCAGGCGGTTTATGACGGCATCTATGGCTGGTAAGAGGTGCTGCTATCTTCTGATTCCATAAATGCATCCAGCACTGATATTCTGCATTTGCTATGCCTGTAATGTGCCGATACACAGGCCAGCGCCGACATTCAATATCCCGTTAGTACTCCCATTGGCGGGCACATACATCACGTGCATTATCCCGCAGTTGATTGATTATGCGGATCTCGATGCTGCGTTTGACATCGAGATTTCACCGCCGTCCCCATCCGACCATTTCATCGTCGAAAGTGACGAAATGTCGCTCTCTGACGAATATGACGACGAAGGTGTAGACTCGAGTGATGATGGTGGTGAGGATACTGACGATGGGAAGGAAGACAGAGAGTGTGAACAGGAAGGACACAAGACTGTCAATGGAGCTGGAGGTGAAAGCGATGAGTTACTGAAAGGGAAACGTCCAGCGGTTCCGCCATCGCCTTCATTTGGAGACTTACTGATCTCCAAGCGAACTCACCAGGCCACGGCTTTTGAGGTATGATATTGCATAGTACTCGTATTTGTACACTCATATGTCTTTAACAAAAACTGCGGTTGATTCACTAGAATGTCGGCTTGTACTCGAGCTTCATCGGACTGGAGGGTTCTTTGTGGCTGCTCTGGCAGTTTGCGATCACAGGAGAGAGCTTTGTGATCCTGTCACCGCACGCGAGAACCTGCAGCCAGGCGACGCTCGCATTTGCAAGGTACGCAAGGTGGTTGTGTTTATATCCTTGACATGCAACTAATCTCTGCCATCATATGCTCGACAGCCTCATCTCTCCTCTGCAGTTCCAGGGCGACTATCGACCGTACTACACGCTGTACGAGACAGACTTCGATGTACGTCTACCCGCAGCATGTTATCAGTGAGCGCGCACGATCTCATTGGATTCTCCAGTCGTAACGTGCCTCTTATGTGATTTTTTACTCTCAGGAACTCACTCGCCGCCAGAACTCGAGCGTCAGCAACCCCAGCGAGATGACCGTGATTGGCACCACGAACCCGTTTTTCATGAAGGTACGTCGTTCGTTCTTGCCATGCACCATGTACCGCTGAATAATCTGAACTACCACTACTGTTGTTGTCGTTGTGGGTGAACTAGGCGCTGAATCGATGGCCAAACGCACTGATCTTCCCATTTCTAGAGCCTTCGAAGGCAAAAGATGCCCAAATAGGTATGTGATTCTGATTGATGTCTCAAAGGTATTGGAAGCCTTTGATGGTTTAACACTGCTTGTTTCCCTGTGTGCTTTTGTTAACTGCAGCAGCTAGTGATAGTGACAGCAGCGAGTGCATCTCGCTTCGGATAAAGAAGAAAGTCGATCTGGACGTGTTTGGGCCCAGCGAGCGCGCGAGGGTGCGTTGTTGTTGTTGTGTGTGCTCGCTTATTCTCCATTATCAGGTTCTAACCTTGGACTTATATCTGGATTGTGCTCAGGTCGTGCGCCGTTGCTCTTCGTACCTGACTCCTGATGCAACGGTTCTGCGGCAGCTGGTATCGCCACAAGAAGTGTATGTGACTCAGACTGCGAGCATTGAAGAAGACCCGTACGTCACGATCAACAACGCCATCTTGCGGAAGGTTCGTTAGTGTGACGTGAAACATGATCGTTGGACTTGATAAAAATATGGACAGAATCCGTGTATCTGTGGGTATGAGATCTCTGATTACTCTTTGCTGTTGTTTCTTCCGTGTGCAGCATTTCCGGAAGCTCACAAAGCGCTTCTTGGAGCCGTTTGAGCAGTACTTTGGGATCTGGAAGGCGAATGGTGTCCGACCGAACCTGTACATGAGTGCTGAGGACTTTATGAAGCTATTCGACCTGCAGGTACGAGTCAACATGGCCATGCTAGACATGCCAATTAAGTCGCTGACCACTGTGCGTTTGCTTGTATCAACAGAGCTTCCTCGCCAGCATCAATCCGCGAAAGCTTCCTCGCCAGATCCGCTCGTCCAAGTGGAAAGCACTCTACACGGGCTTTGTGCGATCACCGCACTTTGAGCCGTGGTTCAACTACCGACGTGAGCGCTGCGTGCATCATTTCGCGAAGACAATGCGCTCGTTGCGCGTGAGCATCTCGCCGAGCGTGCTGCTCAAGTCAGCGTACGGGAAAGAGCTTCCTCGCGACCAGTGCGAGCAGCTGCGCAAAGAGATCGAGTCGGCTCTGGAGGCGGAGAAGACGCGGGTGCCTGTTGATAGTGAGCAAGTGCGCGTGATCGAAACCCATCTGAAGGCAGTGAAGAAGCGTCTCAAGCCGAAGAAGAAAGCGCAGCGGAAGTGAGTAAGAACAAATGGACAGTTTTGATGGTACAGAAGCAGAGAATGTGTGTCTGTGACGGAATGTACGGGCTTCGATTCAATAGCACGAGGTGCGTGCGAATTGTGTGAACCCGTTTGATGTTGCTGGAATGGTTACGTGAAGAATCAAAACCCGTAGTCTTGCAAGACTGGAGCCATCCAGTGCTGCTTGAGCAGTGACAGAATACACGATCATGATGGAGCTCTTCCCATCTTGTCTTCTTTGACAAACCCATCAACAGCTGTTGCGAAAACAATCTGTGACGTGTGAAGGGGAAAAGTACAGTGAACAATGAAGGAAAATGACCAGACGGTCGGTCGTGACAAACAAAACCACAAATCACCAAATTGGTCAAAATCGTTCGACCACAAGAGCCACATTTGTTTCTATGAGAACGGCCCAGCACTTCCCGATTGCAAACTTCACACTCAATTCGGTGGAGTGAGGCTGACAATGGATGGAATAATGTGTAGGGGGAGGGGGGGGATAGTATTGGTGGTTGGGGTGGTTTAAATATGAATATGCAGATGGATACACGCAACACATGGACGTCTAAAATGGCCAAGACAGCAATGCGACGCACGCACTCGCTGTCTTCTATCGCTCGTCGCCTCATTTCATCTCATCTCATCATCTCTCTTAGTCGTCTTCATAACTGCAGACACGCAAGAGAGAATGAATGGGGAAAGCAAGCAAAACAGGGAGGGACGCTATCTCTCTCAGCATCCCTCCTCTTCATTTTCGCGCTCA
Source organism: Globisporangium irregulare (assembly GCA_038051095.1). Classification (NCBI taxonomy): domain Eukaryota; phylum Oomycota; class Peronosporomycetes; order Pythiales; family Pythiaceae; genus Globisporangium; species Globisporangium irregulare. Next base: position 19,024 of record JALBZZ010000023.1, read on the forward strand.
CAGATAGTCCGAGAACACCAGGTGTTCCTCAACGTTCGCGATCACCACGCTGTTCTGCTGCGCCAGGTCGCGCGAGAGCGACGCGAACTTGGCCTTCAGGCGCTCCTTTGGCACCGCAAAGTCGCGTCGCGAGCGCCGGCGCTGAGTCGCCGCGCGGTTCACTTCGACGATCGACTGCGTGCCGCTCGGGTACTGTTGGTGCGGCTGCTGCGGGGACTGCGGCAGCTGCGACGCGTCCTTAGGCGCTGCGTCGTCCGACACTAACAGCACATTACCCGTGCGTCCACCAAACAGCCAGTCCACATTCGGCGGCGGGATCTTGTCCAGCGACTTGCGGCCCAGTGCTTTCTCCTTGAGCAGGTCCATCACGACGTTCGCGTTGCCGTTGAACTCGCGCAGCAGCATCTCTGGAGCGGGGATGTACTTGGACTGCGTGTTGTTGGTGCGATTGCAGTGGCCGCCACGACCAATCACCTTCACGAGCTTGTCCAGCTGCGCCATGCCGGCGTCCGCGAGATCCACGCGGTTCTTCACGCGGCGCTGCTGCTGGAAGCGCTCCTTCGCCGTGTACTTGACTGCGTTGATATACTCCTCGTCGAAGAACCCAAAGAGGTCGGGCTGCTTGTGCTTGCTGGTGCACACCGATTCGACGTACTTGGCGGTCTGCTTTGTGCACGGATTGAAGAAATGCGACAGCTCACTGTGCAGATCCAATTTGCTGCGGTCACCTGGCATCCGTGGCTGTAGGATGCCGCTGCCGTCGCGCTTCAACACCGCGGTACTGGAGCCCAGCACGTTGGCGATCGCGCTGTAGAAGCTGTCGTGCGGATGGCACTCGGCGCTTGTAGCTGTTGTTGCTGATGTGGCAGACTTCTTTTGGATCGCGCGGCAGACGTTGCCCAGCACGTACTCTTCGCCAAACACGCTCGCCATCGACGTCTCCCACTGCAGCTGCTGCAGCTTGGACACGTTGTAGCGGTCGAGCACCGTGCGGCAGTGCGCGAACCAGAAGTCGCGCGAGGGCGAGCCCACGTTGCGTGCCTCTTCGACTGCACTGGGGGACCGGCGCGCTCTCTCCTGCTCGTCGCGCCACGAGTAAAAACTGCGCCACTTCTCGGACGAAAAGTCGAAGCTCTGCGCGAACGACGACACCTTGCGGAACGCATAGCCGCTGATCGAGAGCTTGCCGGCGTAGAAGAGCTTGAGGATGTCCGAGCTCGACGCCTTGCCCGAGTAGATCCAGAGGAAGTCGTCCACCGAGATCGTCACCTCGCACGACGCGCTCACATCCTTTGCAGTCACATTTCTCTTTGTGGTCACGTCTGCAATAATACACACACAGCTATTCGTCAATAACCCATTACCATCATATAGCCACACGCATAGCTCCAATATGCATGCGTCACGTACTTCGATCGTCCGCGACCTGCACCGCGTAGGAGAGCGCCGGCTCGCCGTCGTCGCCCTTGAACTTGAACAGGATCGTACCGTCGAACGTGGAGCTCTCCTTCACGCTGAAGCGCAGGAACTGCATCACCTCCTCGATCTCGTGCTCGCGCGCCACAACGGGCGGCGGCGTCTGAACCTGAACCTGCGCCTGAACCGACGCGTCCCCCTGCTGCTGCTGCGTCACCGGACCCTGAACCTGTGGCTGCGGCGCTTGCATCTCTGTCTGCACCTGCACCTGCACCTGCACCTGCATCTGTGGCTGCGCCTCCATATCGCTGCTAGTGCTCTCAGCCATTGCTATCTTCTTTCCCTTCTCTCTCTCTCTCTGAAGCGAATAACGGAGTGCGGGTGGGAATGAAGCGCTTATTCGATGGGCATAAGGTCGCAAGACTGAAGCGAATGACGGAAGCCCTATTGGTGGGTGTGGGCTTCCGCGAGCGAGTCGCTATTGGTGACGCGAAGTGTGCGAAAGCGCACAAAAGCAAGCCAAAAAGAGCCAAGACGCAAGGTCAGACGAGGTTTTTAGGTTCTTGTCGCAAAATTGGTTTTTCCATAAAAATGAGGTTGTATTAACCAGAAATAAAAAAAGTCGTTCGCGGATTTGAAATCCATGATGTCTCATTTATTTTGAGAAACCATAAGATGCAAAAACGGTGTGAGACCACACCGTTCCTTCGTACCCGGTTTCTGGGTAAATTGGTATCGACATAGAACAAAACGCGCTAATCTGATTGGCTGGAAGAGCAACCTTCACTCTCAAGATTTATCAATTTGGAGACACTATTCATTCTCGGGAGAGAGTTAAGCTTCGTTTCACTATTGGAAACAGCTTGAAGAATATGCTCATAATACAAATTTAAAGAGCTCGTCACACTTTGACTTTGTATGCGAGAAGCAGGGTGAACGTCTTTGTGAGCAGTTTGTGCAATTTCATACTCATCGCAATTCATTGCCTGTCTTTTTGCATTTCTTGGAGTTGTATTCCGCTAAAGACAGTCAACGGACAAATAGAGGCTGCTCTTAAACCGCAACGTGCGTCGCATAGATAGATAGAGTTATCTCCCCCAAAATGGGAAATCTGTGGGAACACTTTTTTGACAGCTGCGATATATATTGTGGTTCTAGCCAACTGCGAAACAATCGAACAAATCGAACGTCGGGTTCTGCACGTTCTTGTGAAGGATGCTGCGCACTGCGAAATTGCTCTATGCGAGCGAATGCCTGCTTTGTGTGCAAATGACTGCACCACGGGGTGACTTGACATCACCAGCAGCAGCGCCAGTGCAAATGCACAAGTGTAGCGTTGGTCGAGCCAACTACAGAAGAGTAAGTGAGTGAGAGGAGGATGCGAGTGACAGATGAGCTCCTCCCACATCCTTCAGCTTTGCGGTTGGTCGACCGTCGCAGACAGCAGGTGTACCACTCAACGTGGTACACAAACGGAAAAGTTCAGAATACTGGTACAGTACCGGTTAGAAACGATTCGCTGATGCCTTCAGTACTAAAACCGTCATGTTTAAATCAACATTGTTTTGTACTTAAAGATAGAAACCGGTACAAACCAACTTACTTTAGTGACCAGTAGGGTTAACAAACACTTATTTTTACAGCATTACGCCTTTTTTGCAAAGATTCTTCCAAAAGTCCGTTTTTAGTCACATTTTGTTAAACTTCGAAAATATAATTTCATTTATCGAAGCCATATAATTTACTGATAAACTAAATTCATATTTTGACTGGGCTTTCTTATTGTTTAGCCTATATTGTTTACCCTTTAAACAGCAAATGTATCGAAAAGGGTGTGAATCTGCGCACTTAAGTTCGAAAACGCGTCCACACTCTTTCCGATACATTTGCTGTTAAGGTGTGTGAATAATAGACTAGATAGTCGTCAAGCTTGTACGATTTCCACTTTCCGCCACGTTCTGTTATCGTGCATTTGTATGGGCTTCCCTATATAAAGGACGATAACCGTTTGTGAGGAAACAAAATTTAAAACTTCTGTCACGGACGATATTAATCCACTTTAAAAACGTTGAAACCCTCCAGGCTACCCTAGGCGGTTTCTATCAAGATGATGGCCAAACCCCTATTTTGTAATCAAGCTGACCCAATCTTCTACTTGAAAAGCAACGAGAGCAACAAGAAGAGCTGGCGAGCCGGGCCCACAAATTGCGGGTTTCGGCGAAACAACGCTCACGAATGAAAGCGTTTGAGTGGCCAACCAAGATGGACGGTTGCAAAGCATTGCTGGAGAATCAAGCGGGTGCGACTTTACCGACAAACGACATAACGACCATGCTTCATGTTGCTGCGGAAGATGCAGTGAACTTTCCACAATTTTGAAGTTCTGATTGTATAAATCGCAGGTGTTGGTGACATTTAATGGTAAAAATAGATAACAATCTTGAGCTACTATTTTCCTAAACGCTTTGTTGTAATAGCTTCAGTTAGTTTTGCACCACTCGTTCCCCTTTGTCAATTAAATTAATCAGACATTTTACTCAAGTCGAAGAAAACTCAAGTTCTGATACTATTTAATACGCCATCTCTGACTCAATCGGTACAAAAACACCGTTTTTTTTTGGGGGAGGGGGGGGTCAACGCCGATTGACTAAATCCGGATATTCATTCACGAACAGTGCTTTGGTACATGAGCACGTCTTGATCTTCTGATGTGCATGCACTATTTTATTGCTCGATTGCTTTCATAGTCTACGAGATACACTGCTCGAAATTTGATTAAGACCACCCACAAAACCATGCGTATCTCCGCTCGCAAATCAGTTCAGAAAAATAGAAAATACTGTCGAAACCGCCTTACTTTGTAGACCACTACTCTATTTTTTCGCGCTCAAATGTGGATTTTTTAAAATTTAGAACAAATTACAAAAATAGTCATAGAAGCTGGGATAAGACCACCTAAGCATATAAATATCCATATTGAAATGCAATTAGATATCATCGAAATAATACCGTATCATTCAGACCGGCTCTAAAGCACTTCTAATGCACAATTCATTCCGCAATCTCAACAATGGGGAGAAAGCGACAGCTCGCCGACTTGAAGAAGGGAGAGATCAACGCGTACGCCAAGCTCGGATTCAGCCAGCGTGATATCGCTTGTCGCCTCAATAGGAGCAAGACTGTCGTTCAGCATTAGGCACGAGTCATCAGAATTGTTTTGGTTATTTCGACCAAATGGCGATGATTGCCAACTTTTACGACTTTTAGCGATTCTAAATATTGACAGTCTCTATCTATACCGAGCAGCCTTTTATAATGGTGAGGAAGATCCAATCAAAAGTATGCATGTGATGATTAGCCCTGCTTATAGCGGACAGGGTGCGTGAAAATATTTCGGTTTTACTCAAACAATATCGGTATTTTGGCAGCTGCATTGGTCAGGAGAAACTGCATTCGTTTGCGAACAGCACCAGCAGATTGCGTCAAAGCCACACAGCCAATGGAGCCCACTGCTACCGAAGCAGACCCGCTCGGCTCCTCCACCGCTCGAACGTAGCAAAACTCGTACAGTGCACACTACAAACTGAATGAAACAGGTATAGAAGAACGGGTATCATTTCTTCCCTGATTTAGCTCCTGCATGTTATGGTGTAGTACCGGATGGAAGTGGTTCTCTGATAACACACACGAATAAAGAGTTGGGTGACCAATCAAGGTGGACGAATGCAAGGCATTGCAGTGCAATAACGCAATTTTTTTCACTTGGATTGCTTTCGCGAATGGGAATGCAGACATTGCCCGCTCACTTTTCAGCGACAGTGCAATGGTGGGTTGACCTTCGACTAGGCTGTGGAGTGACCCCACTCTGCTTAGCTTCGGGTACCGGTCGTCTTGCTGTTGTGCGCGTGCTCTCGGCAAACCACGCCGCCGTGGATTGTGGCGAAATTCACTTCGAAAGCACTCCTCTATACGCGGCCGCTGACGGTGCCATCACAACGTCGTGTGCATGCTGCTGAAGAATCAAGCGGGCGCGACTTTGCCGACAGCCAACATAACGACCGCGCGTTTCCGTGCTTTTTGGAATGCAGCGCTTCCGTAGACACGCCGATGGAGGACGATGCGACTCCTCTCGGCATTGCTGCTAACAACAGACACCTGGACGTGGTTTCCACGCTCTTGGAGAACTGCGCTGTCGTAAACCAACCGATAGACGACCCCACTGATACTCGCTGCAAAACAAGACCATTTTTTGCACATCATCTAGCTGCTGCTTGAACACCACGCGTTGGTCGACACTGAAATGCACGACGGCGCAACTCCGCTCTATTATGCTGCACACCAAAGCAATTTCGACATTATCCAGACGCTGCTTGAATATCAAGCGTCCGTCGATGTGCCAATGCTCGGCGGTGCTACTCTCGCCTACGTTGCTGCTCTCAGTGGACATCTGGACGTCGTACGTGTGCTGTTGAAGAACCACAGGAACGCAAATCTGGAGATTGAGTACGGGTCGGCGCCACTTGCGGCGGCTGCGCAGAATGGGCATCTGGATATCGTTCGCGTGTTTCTGAAAAACAAAACCAAGCGTTACCATGCAGTGGTGATGGCTTGTACTGTCAGGATTGCTCACTTGTTGCAAGATCATAATACAAAAATGTTTATAAACCAACACTCCACATACATACTCCTTCAGCGGCCTTGAAAGTTGTTGCTGCCACGGATCGAGGATGCGGAATGGACAGAATACCAGCGTCCCCAAGGGTGATCCAAGGAACCACGCCAGCTTGAAGTCGAATTTGAATGGCTCCACATAGAAAATCGACTTATACCACCACCAAACTCGCTGCAGGGACCTCTGGGCATGAAGGAAATCAGATTTTGGACTGGGAATTCTATACAAAAGTCCAAACCAGCAAGCAAAGGTCATCAATACCGGGAATCTGCATGAGCAACTTTAAGAGACGGCTTGTTCTCTTAAATTCATGTTCGCTCCAGCCAACTCTATCCGGCTTTAAGAGAAATACGCGACCCAATTTTTGAGCCAGTCAAAAGTGAGCTGGTGATCAACAGTGCTGTTCAAAAGCAGCAATAGACGCGAGCAAGCGCAGCCACCATCCGCCGCAGCAGCACTAAAGACACCATGGCCGCCGCGCTCGACGACCACTCGCCCGACGAGATTTTCTGCAACAGCGACGTGTTCGACATTGACTTCCACCCGGCGGCTGATATCGTCGCGCTCGGCACCATCTCCGGCGTCGTCCAAGTGTACGTATCACCGACCGATTATTGCTTGTCAAATGGGTTCGCAATGTACTCTGTGAAGACGAAGCGAAGCATGGCGTAGCGCTTTTGCTGCAATGGCTTGAATGATGTGGCATAGAAACTGATGAACTGTGGTGTTGCTGATGGTGTTGTCCTATAGGTACAAGTACTCGGAGGAAGCGAACGCACAGGTGCTGGAGCTGAAGCACCACCTCGACGCTGTGCGTGGCGTTCTCTTCGCTCCAGACGGCCAGAGTATGTGCTTGCTTCGACTCTATTGGCGTCTGCGCAATGGCTAACTGTGCTTCTCGTGCTGCTGCTGCTATTGTTGTTATTCGCGTTTGATAGCTCTGTACACCGCCTCGGCTGACAAATCCATCCGCGCGTTCGACACGCTGGGCAACGTTACCTGGGCCGAGCTGCGAGCACACGAGTAAGTTCATATTATTCCTTATATGATCGGCATAATTTGGCGGCGTGATATACTTACAACCTCGCGTATCTTGCTCGCAACACGTTTACAGCAATGCTGTCAACCAGCTGCACGAGCTGTCCCCCAACGTCTTCTCGAGCGGCGACGACATGGGCTGCGTGAAGATCTGGGATACGCGCCAGCACCGGTGCCTGGCCGAATTCAAGGAACACACAGTACGTCTCGCGTCCATCTATCTATTCGCATTTTCGCTATTATGAGCGATTGATGAGTGTGGCTTGCTGACTGATCCTTTGCGCCTTTGCAGGACTTCATCTCGGGTTTTGCAACAAATCCGGCGCGAGACCACCTTTTGGCCACAAGTGGCGACGGCCGCCTCTCGGTCTACGACCTACGCAAGAACGTGCTCGCAGGCAAGAGCGACGAGCTGGACGACGAGCTGCTCTCGGTGTCGGTGATCAAGAATGGCCGCAAGGTTGTCTGCGGCTCGCAGGATGGCGTACTTGTGATCTTCAGCTGGGGCACGTGGGGCGACATGTCGGACCGCTTCCCCGGCCACCCAGACTCGGTCGAGAGCGTCCTGAAAGTGGATGAAGACACAATCCTCACGGGTTCGAGTGACGGCATCATCCGCGTCGTGCAGGTGCATCCGAACAAGCTGCTGGGGCTCATCGGCGACCACGAGGACTTTCCGGTCGAGGTGCTCAAGTTCTCGCACGACAAGAAGCTCGTGGGCAGCGTCTCGCACACGAACAAGGTGCATTTTTGGGACGTCGGGTACCTCTTTGACGAAGACGACGGTGAGGATGACGACGAGAACGTGGAGGGCGATGCAGACGAACTGGAGATGAAGCCAGCGGCAGCAACGGAGGACGCCGAGATGCAGGACGCCGACAACAGCGACAGTGACAGCGACAGTGACTCGGATGACTACTCTGGCGGCGGCGGCGGTGCGGCCAGCGGGCGACGCGTGCTGCCGACGGCGAACGAGACGTTCTTCTCGGACTTGTAGTAACTAAACTGCTTTTCAGTGGGCAATCGATCAATACGAGCGCTGCTATCCTTTGTTGTTGTGTTAAAGAGTTGCCTTCCATGGCATTTAGACTTTCATTGTATGATTCACTTGCTTTACAATACTTCACACTTGGTTGTGTCTTCCTACTATGGCAATTTGATATCATTCCTTTCCTAGGACGGACAACTAATTTCACTTTCACTTTTCCTCTCTCTCTACAGGCAAAAGAGCGAGCCGCGCTTCATCTCCCACTCGGCGCTGGAGCCGAGGTCGCCGCCGTTGTTGCTGCAGTCCCAGTCGAGACTGTACCGTCCCGGGTCCGTGAAGTAGAGTAGCAGTTCTCGCGAGCTCGGCCGTCTGTCCGGGTCGTGGTGCAGACACGCCTGCGCGATCTTGCGGATGAAGTCTGGGCACTCGGGCGTGAGCGTCGGCTTGATCTGGTCGTCCACTACCATGCGCGCGATACGGATCGCCTGCACCTGCCTTCCGGTCGAGTCCTTCTCATCCTTGTACGGCAGTTTACACGTATCGATCTCCGTCAGCACGACGCCAAACGAATACACGTCAGCTTTCTCCGAGTAGTCCTGGGCTGTGATCACCTCCGGCGCACTCCAGAGGATCGTGCCCGCAGGGTCGGTCGTCACGAAGTCGACGCTCAGGTTGGCGACACTGCAGGAAGCTCCAAAGTCGCACAGCAGAGGCTCGAACGTTTGGTCGTTGATGAGAATGTTGCGCGACTTGATGTCACGGTGGATCACCGGCTCATGGAGTCCGTGCAAGTACGCCAGCGCCTTGCTGATCCCAAACGCGACGCGGAGCTTCTCGCTCGTCCACGTCCACTGCTTGCCGTTGCATCGCAGTGCGCGCAGTAGATCCCCGCCGGATGTATACTCCATGACCATCACGAGGTTCTGGAACGAGTTCCACGCGACACCAAGCAGTGGCACGATGTTCGGGTGCTGCAGCGCCGCATGGAGCTGGATCTCGCGCGCGAATTTCTCGATCTCCTTCGGGTCGTTCATCCGGATGCGCAGCACTTGCTTGAGTGCTACACGGTTGCCATTGAACGACCCCGTGTGAATCTCTCCCGAGGCACCCTGGCACACCAGCGTGTCGAACTTCAGATCCACCATCGGCACGCGCTTCTCAATCACCACGGGGTCGCACTGGAACTCCATCATGACCTCGGACGAACAGATAATGTCCGAATACGACGCGGACTTGGCGAGTCCATTGTTGTTGTCGTTGTTGGTCCACCGCTGCTGTTGCTGCTGAGCGCGCAGCATCGCTGTCGGTAGATTCAGCGCGGGTGTGAACATAGAGAACTCGTTTGCCACAGTGGAGCCATTCCCTTCGGTGGTCGACCGCACTGCTTCAAAATAGTCGCCGGTGGTCCTCGTCACTCGCGGCGGGATCTCGATGACTACGGAGCCCGACTGTTTCTGCTCAGAGATCGCCTCTGCAGCATTCTGTTTCATTCTCCACACGTGAATCTGAGCGCCGATACAAAGAGCAACAATGACGAAGCAGACCACCGCCGCAGCGATCCAGACACCAACATCGCTACCGCCGCTCCCTGTCTGGTTGCTATAACTGTTGAGTTCGTTTGTGACCTGTCGTAGCAGTGGAGCTATTCGCCCCGTGGACTTTGGTGCACACCATTTCTTGGGGTCTATATCTGCTTCACTATCATCATACGTCGTGCAGGGGATGATCAGATTCAGGCGCGTCGGACACTGACCACTTGGCGCTGCCGGTTGAAGAGCGCTATTGCTATTGCTACTACTGCTCTGCGTCGTCTGGATCGAGTACGTGCGCGCCGTGTTGCGGTAGATGAGCGGCTGCGGGATGTCCGTGTTGTTCGCTTCTTGAGCCCAGAACGACGCGGAAGATACCACTTGCACTTGGTCTCGCGTCGCACACTTGGCCACCTGCGCGACCATGCTGTCCGGACACTCCATCGATCGATACACGCCACTAGTGCTGCTTGCTGGACAGGAAGTCGAGAGGCAGCCCAGTTGGTCGTACTCGGTCTTGTTCAGCACAACGTTGTCCATCGTGAGCCCGCATCGCGTGTATACCTTGGCGAGCGTACCATCACTGCTGAGCACGTACCCAGCGTCCCAGAGCAGCAGGCGTTGCAAGTTGCCGTCAAGACTCTCCCAGCGTAGCAAGTACATCGTGAGCAGCGAGAGGATCTCCTGTGGAACAGCAGCGATTCCTAAGCGGAGCGTGAGCTGCGGGGGTTCGATGCCGTCGGCGAGCACGCGCTCGAACCGCGACGAGATCGGTGTGTCGGTGAAGAATGAAGATGATGCGTCTGCTGATCTTGATAACGATGAGGTGGCGACTGTACCGAGTTGTTCTTCACCATCATCGATCGCGTCTCTAAACATGAGCGCATCTGCATGTGCTGCTGTCGTGATGGCAAATAGCAGCAGCGATATGGAGAAGAGACGCTGTTGATGGTCGTTATGAACCCTTCTGCACTTCAACACGCACATCACGATGACGACGACGCTGGTGACGACGAGCGTATGCATGCGCTGTGTGTATGTGTATGTATGTGCAAAGTCTCTACGTGCTGATCTCTACGCGGCGGACGCTCAGATAAATGCGCGCGCGAACGAAGTTGTCGCTGTAGAGAAGCGGCTGGCAGTGCTCGACTTGTGAAGTGGGGAGAGCAGGCAATGCGGTCGTGCGCGTTGCGGTCATGGATTCACGTGCTATAATGATGTAATGGTGGCGTATGTGAACACAGGCGGAAGAAGAAGAAGAAACAGAAGAGCGCAGTGGCGTCACGTGTCATCCGCTGTGTCACTCACCTCGTGTTACCCGTGCGTCTTGTGATGGTCGCTAATGAGCGCGGACATCGGCAGCGGTGGCTTCCGCATCAACAAATAGGAGCGGAGAAGCTGCTGAACCACAGGCGCGGAAGCTTCCGGCATCGCGCTCCCCAGTGGTGCATACGTGCGTGCAGTCAATCAGTCATATTCACAAGCAGCGTGCTTGCATGTCATTCGATCACTGCGTTCTTCCACGTTTTGATCGATATTTCGCCTCTCGAGGACTCTATTTTTCGAACCGGTTTCTGCGCCGCCCTCGATTACAAGGATCCTCGCGTTTTTTGCCCAATCTGTGAACCAATCAAATCGCTGGTTTTCAGCTAATAAGCAATCAAACCAACGATTTGATTGGTTCTCTTTCTGCTGTGCGTTTTAAAAAAAATATTTAACAAGTTCAATTCCCTCGTTTACAGGCAATAATAACTATCGTGTGCAATGCATTGCGACATATTGATGCGAAGCTACTGTTGCGAATACTCACTCGATCGGTACAGTACATGCTTACAAACGCTACAAGGTGCTGTCGTTTACTGTTTTGTTTGCGCGATCTCCTTTGCCAGTGAAAATAGCGGCAGAGGCTTTTGTAGATACTATATACCAAAATGAACTTGATGTCAAACGAGCAAATTGAAAGCCTTGTAACAGCAGACTGATGTAGCAAATGACACCACGCGTTCACCTAGGTACTAGTGCTGGCTGGTTGGGGATCGCGCGACTCAGTGAGTTTGCGTCCAATGTAGTGTAGTGCTCACTGGCAAAGTTGTGTGTTGGCATGTTGGCTGTGAAAGGCGAAGGTTCAGTCCCAAGAGGTACTGTAGAATTCATATCATGAATGCAAATGCGAACCCACTCATTGAGAAAGCGAAACAGCCTTGACTCCACCAATGAAGGACAACAAAACACTGTTACAATCGCAATGTGAATACCGAGCTTGCTGCACGAATCCTCCCACCTAAAATCTAAAAAAGCCGCTCTTGCGGTCGTGGTGGAAAACTTGCTGTGTAACGCAGCTATTGTGATGTATACGCTAAAGTTACCGAATTATAGGTCTAGGGGTATGAATTAATACGGCACTCTCATTGGTGGAAAGGTCTCCCATCTGGCTTTTTTCTTTGTTTATTGAGTGTGGCTATTGTGCCACACTGTTTATCCGATTATACATATTTTGTATACAGTATTCTTTCAGGCAACTAACACACGAAGCACATTCACCACTCATTGGCAGGAGCTTAGGGCATCACACATATATTCATTCATGCTCGCATTGGGAAGCTTTGTTAATGAGTACGAATATTCGCTGGCGGTGCTCACGAGTAAGCAGCCTCTCGCCGTACCAGTGGCTCACCACATCAACTCACAAGAGTGCGAAGTGCATTGGTTGTGTTTGTATAGTGGTGTAGAAAAAAGACATTTTCTTCCAATTGTATGCGGCTATACATTATAGTGTAGAAACAGTGCGAGAATGTGTATAAAGCGCGTATATCACGCATGGCGCAGCAGCTTCTGCCTTGTTTCTTTCGTGGTCGCTTCGCTCCCCCTTTTTCCCCATACAAAAGTCCTACAATCACACGCCAAATAGCAAGTGGCGTCAGCACGAGGGTTTCAAGAAGCGTGCGTGTGTGAGTGCCCGCCCCCTTCCTCTATCTCCCAATCCCCGAAGCTGAAGCCAAGCGCGCCGTCTGTGTGCGCAGACGCCCGCCCTTCACTGCCAAGCGCAAAGCGTCGATAGAACTCTATCACGCGCGCGTGTGTACTCAGCTGACCGACCACCTGCTCACCTACCGGTCACTCCAGTAAGCGGCGGGCTTTCGCGTGCTTATTTGCGTCACTACGAGCGGAGACCGACCGGTAATACGTACAAAGCATCCCATCACTTCGCGCGCGTGTGTGTGTATAGGAGGCGATCGACCATCTCATGAAGAAGATCTCGCGCAAGAACTTCTCGGGGCTAAGCCACTTGGCGTCCAAAGCGGGGCTTGGCGGCTCATCATCTTCGTCAGCGGCAGCAGCAGCGGCAACGGCTCAGTCAGCGCAGTCTTCAGCGCCGCCCAACAGTGGTGGTGGTATTCTGAACACATACGGCAATGGCGGTGGCTCCAACAGCAGTAGTAATGGCGGTGGCGGCATCCTCAAGCGACCGACGTGGGCAGATAAAGTGCGCGAGAAGCTTCCGGAGCTGGGCGAGAACGAGTACGAAGTGCTCTGGGAGCGCGGCGTGCTGGGCGTGATCTTTCTCGAGTCCGAGAAAGACGGCATCCCGTACGTGTCCAAAGCGACCGAGTCGTGCATCTCGCCGCTGGTACACGCCGGCGACGTGCTCAAATACGTCAACGTCGTGCGCTCGCAGGACCATTCGTTCTCAGAGTTTTTCAAGATCCTCGCGACGATGAAGAAGCCCGTGCTGCTGCGCTTTGAGCGTCCGGCGTCCAGCACCACGTCGTCGGACGGCGAGGACAATCCGCTGGACCACCGCTCGAGCTCGGCGATCGGCATGGGCGATCGCTCGTTCCCAGATGCCAATGCGGGGGCGAAAGTGCTACGTTCGAACTCTGTACCGCAGGGTGGCGAGCCGTCATCGTCGTCATCCACACAGCCAAAATCGACCGGTCGGAGCGCATTTTGGCGCACGGTGTCTGCGAAAGACCGCCATCCAACTCCAGCGCCAGCACCAGTGATCACTGCTCAGAATGACCCGCCGGTGCCTCCTGTGCAAGCTCTATCTCCTAATTACACGCCGCACGTGAAGCTGCAGCCTCCAGTCGCGTCTCCGTACTCGAGAGGTATGCTAAGTGTTTTTTTGTGGCCTGCCATGGAAATTCGCTGCTCTTGCAATTTATGGGCGTTTGAAAACTGATCATGCTGTTTTTTTACAACAGGTGGCAATGGCTATCCCCAGCACGACCGCGTTGATCAGCATCATCACCAGCAGCAGCAACAATACAATGGGCATGTGGAAACCAAGCACTACGATGTGTCGCCGCGCGATGTTTATGCCGAGTATGCGCAGCACGCGTCTGCTTCCGAGTACTACGAGTACGAAGTGTACTGGGAGACAGGGTCGCTGGGCTTGTTCTTTGGTGAGGACCGAGTGACGAATCTCCCCGTCGTGACGCGGTCCACTCCAAACGCGAACTCGGTCGTGCAGCGCATGGTCGCAGTGAACGACACACTCGTCTCGGCGAACAACGTGCAGTCGAGAGACTACTCGTTCGAGGCGTTCTTTGCGCGTCTGCAGCAGATGAACAAGCCCGTGCGACTCGTCTTCAAGCGGAAAGTCGACGCGTCTCCCGCATCAGCAGCAGCTCATGCGCCAGCGAGAGGAAGGAAAGCGTCGGTAACAGTGGACTCGCTCACTTCGCCTGAAGAAATGGGAGGGAAGCACCGATCTCCGGGTCCTCCGCACCAGCTAACGATTGTCGAAGACGAGGAGCGGCCACTGTCCGAGCAAGCAGTAGCGAACGGAGCCCGCACACCGCCTGATAGTCCCACGCATGCTCGAGAGAGCCACCAAGACGCACCGTTCAGCAGGCATTCGCTCGACATTGACATCAGTACTTCACCTGCTGTTGCTGCAACCTCGCCTTCGCTCTCTCGTGACTCACCACCGGCTTTGTCACTAAGCTCCACCGCTCCGGACCCAGTTGTGCTGCGAAGAAATAATGTGCCGTCACCTCTCAATCTTGCTCGCGATGCGGCTGTGATCATGTCTGGCGGTGGTGCTTCAGACTCGCAAAAGGGTCCAAGCCCAAGTTCGGTCTCCTGGGAGTCGACAGAAAATGGCTCAAGCGTTTCGTCCTCCGACCTTCTGCACGCAAAGCCACTTCCTCCTGTTCCATCTTCTCGACAGAACGTCACTCGGCAAACAGCAAGTGAGAGTCCGAGTCATTCCCAGTCTCAGTCTCAGCGAAGTCCCGCGCCATCTCCTCGTTCCATGGCTAAAGAAGCTGCGCCAGCAATGACAATCACCCCAGATTTGCCTACAGTAGAACGAAATCCTACTCCGTCGCCAGTCCCTGCTGCTGGGGTCAGTACTGAAACCAGTTTCGTCAACACAAGTACATTACTAGAACAGCAACAAGAAGAGGAGCAGCTTCCAGCATCCAATGGATACGCATCGTCGAATGGGATCGCGACGTTCTCTCCTCCTCCTTTGCCAAAACGACCGGAGATCCAGAGGCTGAGCGATTTGGATGTTGAGACCAAGGCAGTGGCGAACAAATCTGAAGAAGTGGCGTCCTCAAGAGTGGGGTCCAGTCTCGGCCGGTCGTCATCGGAAAGTCAGCTTCGAGCCTCAACTACCAAGAAGAAGATCAGAACCAGCTCAAGCGGCGGCGAAAGAATATCGCTTTGGGAGGAAGCATCACAAGAAGCTCCAGCACCAGCATCAGAATCTATCGATGCGCCTCGCTTATCTGTCGAGAGCGCTCCAAGTGTTGTCATGGCGGCTCCTGTTTACTCTGAGGAGACTGTTCGGTCTCCACAGGGTACAGTGATTCCTGTTGTTGCTGCTGTCCCTACTATTGTCACTGCTGCAGCTGCTGTTGCTGCTTCTGAACCTGAAGAAGTCGCTGTTGGCGTTGAAATGGGAGTCGTCGCGGATTACGCGATGGGGATTGTGGTGGAAGCGTCAGTACCGGAAGCGAGTCCAGTCGAGGATGTAGAGCCAGCAATCGTTGCTTTTCAGGGTGAACCTCTCCTCGGTATGCAGCCGGGGGTAGCTGAGGAGCTAATAATCGAAGACCTGGAAGACCAGCCGCCGCGAAGTAACACTGAAGAAGAAGGCGAAGGCGAAGACGGCGAGTCTTTTATGAAAAGCGAATTGGAAGCAGAGAGCGGCGGTATCGCTGGTGGGAAAACCGACCTCTCTGACGATGAACAGGATGTATTGGACGCGATTGACCAGGACATTACTGCGGATATCGACGGGAACGACATGATGCCCCAGGTACCGAAGATCAGGAGCAGCTCATCGTCGTCATCGTCGTCATCCTCCCCTTTTAAGACGAACAAAGCAACTGTTCACGCGAACCTGGCCAAGTACAAGCGCAAAGCCAAGAACTCGCGCGCAGTGGTGAAATTGCCTGCGCTCACGGAAGAAGAAGCGTTGACGGTCCCGCTTGTTGCGCCGAACGCAGTGAATACGACGGTCCAGGTGCGCGGACGATCGAAACCAAAGCCGAGCATGCTGGAGACGCCCGACAGCAAGACGTACTTAGTCAAGTGGAAAGAGAGCCGAAGCATCGGACTGCAGCTAAAAGAGGTGCGGTTCGCGAAAGGCGTATATCCGCTGGTCACAGATGTCTGCCAGGAACCCTGTTGCGAGGCGCTCAAGCATGTGTGCGTGGGCGACGTGATTGTCGAGATCAACGGCCGCAACACGTCGCTCATGGGCGTGAAGAAGACGGTAAGCTTCCTCAAGACGTGCACCAAGACGACGCTCCTGAAGCTGCGCCACGGACCAGGCTACCTGCCGCAGCGAGTGAGCGCGTATGTGTGAGTGAAGGAAGAGACGGCTTTCTGTTGAAGTGCTCAAGCAGGAAGAAGGTTGGAACGAGAGTGAGAAAGAAAGTCGCAAAGTTGTGGA
The DNA here is from genome assembly GCA_038051095.1 of Globisporangium irregulare. Classification (NCBI taxonomy): domain Eukaryota; phylum Oomycota; class Peronosporomycetes; order Pythiales; family Pythiaceae; genus Globisporangium; species Globisporangium irregulare. Next base: position 35,580 of record JALBZZ010000023.1, read on the forward strand.
GAAGTTTTTGTTGTATAGTGGAAATGCGTGAGAGACGATTGTATTTATCTTTTTTCAGCTTTTCTTCATCCCATCAAGTCAAATTAGAATGCATGCGAATGAATGAATGAATCAACACACTCAGTAAGAAAAATGAAAATGGTCGCCATCACACCCAAACTTGGATTCTTATGAGCTCATATATGAGAAACCTGCGGGACGAAGATGCAAGCTGTGTTGCACTTCCCGGGTGTCTTTCGACGCTTCCACACAACCACGATTTATACGATGAGATGTAAAACGAGACCACGCTGTTTGTTGGGTTTATTTGAAAATGCAATCTTTCGATCCGCATTTGCTGCCGCCGCTCATTCAAGAACTGATCCGTCTAATCCTTCATCTATGAGACGCCAGCCAGCAGTGCGTCCATCCTTTGTTCCTCTTCCTCATCCTCGCTCTTCATCTGCGAGCGAGAAGCAAGAAGCTGTTGCTCGCTTCCTCTCTAGTGCAGCGCAGCGAGCTTTTGCTTGATCTTACCGATCGCGCGCGCTGGGTTCAGACCCTTAGGGCACGTCTTGGTGCAGTTCATAATCGTGTGGCACTTGTACAGCTTGAACGAGTCGTCCAGCGCGCGGAGACGCTCCTCAGTCTTGGTATCGCGCGAGTCCTCGATCCAACGGAACGCCTGCATGAGTACGGCTGGACCGAGGTACTTGTCCGGGTTCCACCAGTAGCTTGGGCACGAAGTACTGCAGCACGCGCACAGGATGCACTCGTACATGCCGTCCAGCTTCTTGCGGTCTTCCTTCGACTGAAGGTGCTCGACGCCCGGCGCCAGCACTTCGTCCGACTGCAGCCATGGCTGGATCGACTTGTACTGGTCGTAGAAGTTGTTCATGTCTGGCACCAAGTCGCGCACCACGTACATGTGTGGCAATGGGTAGATCTTGGTCACATCCTTGTTCTTCTTGATTGGGCTCAGGCACGCGAGCGTGTTGCCACCGTCAATGTTCATCGCGCACGAGCCGCAAATACCTTCGCGGCACGATCTGTAGGTATCAAATCAAGGATACAACAGTTAGCAGGGACTATTCGAGCATTCTCAGCTGAAAGGTACAAATAATTGCAACAGAAACCTAAAAGACTCACCGTCGGAACGTCAAGGTTGGGTCCTGCTCGTTCTTGATCTTCAACAAGGCATCGAGCACCATAGGACCGCAGCTGTATATACACGCGATAGAAGGCACAGTGGTAAGTGGTGTGACTGGTCATCAAAGGCACTGAGTAACATCCGCACAGCAGCTTACTCATCGAGGTCGATCGGGTATGTGCACTCGTATGGCTTGGCCTTGGTCTCCGGGTCCCAGCGGTAGATCTTGAAGTACTTGATGTTCTATCGTCCGCAACAAGCACAAGCAACAGCAACAGCAGCACGTCAGTCACATATTTGACACATCCACGCATAAACGTCATCCCTAAATACATGCCAGCACATGCACGCACAAATCGAGAGAGCCAAATGGCAGGCGCACCACCAAACTCTCCGCCATCCACCTCTCTATCCATCGTGTCACGTCACATCATGTCATGTTATTCGCACCTTTGGCTTGGTCTGCTGCAGCTTGAGGTCCGGCACAGCGGCGGCCGTGGAGAGAGCGCGCGCAGAGAGCGCCGCCTGCTGCTTGGGGAGCGCGCGGGCGAGGGCGAGCATCCTGATCGTCTTCGTTCACCTGGGAGCTTTCACGTCGGACGGGCAATGCGGGGAAAACCAAGTCCGAAGACTTCGAGACCACACGCTCGCGGGTCTGAGCCGGAAACCGGGCCAAGTGAAACGCCGACCCGGACCACATTGCGTTTTACCCACCATCTCATTTGGCAGTTGAACCTTTTATAATAGGCACATGCTTGCGAAATATTGTTCTCCTTCCATAAAGGATATTTTACAGATTAGCTTAAATTTAGTAAGGGTTTATGATTTGATAAAGGTTATAGAAGTCATTTTACGGTACTGCAAGAGGAGAAAAAAAGAGCGGGGGAAGGGGAATGCGGCCCGCCATGGGCCGTTTTGTCGTCAGTTTAGCATTCCGGAGGGTCATGTGGTGCGCTCCACAGAAAATCGATGTGGGTCTCCGTCCCACATGGACCACCTGGATAAGTGCATTCTGTGTGGACCCCACCAATACTGATGGGTTGCCAACTCAAAGAGCAAGCTACCAGCTTGAGCTGGAAAATGGCGAAGCGCTCCGCCACGTTCAAGCAGTTCCTGCTGCGTGTGCACCCCGACCACTTCCGCAGTCTGCCGCGAGTGAGTGGGCCTGTATGCATCGTGTGTGACTCTATCTGTCCATATACGTGGCTTATAGCGGCTGTGTCGTGTATCTTTATTTCTCTGTGCAGGTTCACGATGAGAACCTCCAGTCGATCCAGCTGCTCAACCAGTTCATGGACGAGCGCGGCCGCAACAACGCGGCGTCCTGGTCGATGATGCGAAGTGCGAGTGAGAAGAAGGTATGTGTTTAAATATGCTTAGATCAATATAGTGGTCTGTGCGCAGTGCTAGGCTCTTCCGATCGTTCGTTGCTGATCGTTGGTGTGTGTTTGCGGATAGGTGCACTTTAGCGTGTATCTTCCACCCACTGCTGCTACTACTGCTTCAACCCTTAACGGCGATCAGGATAACGAGCGCAAGCTGAAGCGCTTCTCGCTGGCACTCTCCTCCAGCATTGAGTCGAGGATGAGTGCGATCCTGCGCGAGTGCGGAGTGGTCGTTCACGGAAGTGAGCAACAACACACCCAGGAGAAACAGCAACAACAAAATAGCAACAGAGTAAGCCGAAGCAAAGATTACCGCAGGGGACGAGAGCGTACCCGCAGATATGAGCAAACCGCTCAGGAGCGCGAGCAGGCCGACATGGACTTTGGTTCCAGCATGCACGACATGTACGAGAAGCTGCGCGCGCAGAACCTGTCGTCGTCTCGCCATCGCAAGCCAATTCTGAGCATGAAGGACTTTCTACTGTTCATGATGGCGGAGCAGACCCAGACGATGCAGCAGCAGCGCTACAGCGCGTGGCTGTCGATCCAGTCGGTGAAGAAAACGCTGCAGCGCGAGTTTGGCATCGCCGAGGTGCTTACGAGCTGCGGCTGGGCGTCCGTCCACCTGAACGCGACACTCATGGTGCTGCTCAAGACGCTCCGCAAGTACACGCGTGCGCAGGGCGAGGGTAACAGCGGCAGTCTGTTCACCTCCAGCGCGTTTCTCCATGGAGCGTGTGTCGATATCAGCTCGCAGCCGTCGGGCATCGACTTCAACGACGAATACAAGATCCACCTCAATCCGACCGACGTACCACTGCAGTGGATTGAAGTGCTGGACCGAGTGGATGACCAGATGCGTCAGTACATGCAGGCGGCGCACAAGTCGCTCGAGCAGTTGCAATCCGGCGCAACTGCAGCGTTGGCAATGGGTGAAGCATCGATCGTTCGAGGTCACACGTGTCCAGCGATGGGGTACCGAGCGTTCTTGCAAGCCATGGCGCATGGTAACACACCAGCGAACAAAAACAGTGATGACGGTGGAGAGGGCAGCAAGAACAGCGTGCTGGAGAAGATGACGCTTGTCGTCGAAGACAGTGACAATGCATGGCGAATCCTCAACAACGGCAACACTCAGGTACGTTTCGATTCTTTTCGCTTGCTTTTCATTTGCTCATTGAGAGCCTAACTTTGTTCGCTTCCATGTGTCATTAATCAACGGCCAGGCTCCGTGCGACGCCTCCTTTGACGAGGTCTCCCAGTATTTGACCTCCAATCGTGAACGGATCCGACAACAGAAGAGCGCACATGAAGCAGAACTGAGCGAACTGAAGCGCATTGTGGACATGTGCACGCACGCGCTTGGGGTGAAATCCGTCACACACGTCGAGACGATTCCTGTGGCGCATGTGATCGCCGCCTGTGAGGAATTGCTCAAGTTGGCGGCGCAAGTGAGCATGGGGACTGTGGATCCGCGCAAAGTACCAGCAGATATGTATAGAGGAGGAGAAGCTACAAGCTACAACAGCGCCAGCCTGGTGACGTACATGCAAGGGCGGCGGATCCGCATCAACCGATCATTTGGATTAGATCAAGACGGGCATTTCACGATCCCGTATGACTGGTACAAATGACTATACTACAGTAACTCGCCACGTAAAATCCTCAAACAGTTTTCAAGCTGCAAAGTCAAGCTGCGTGCGCGATGATGTCTCGGTCCCCAAGCCCCCAGACGTCGAAGAGAACGGTCATTTTGTCCACATCACTTGGATAGAGCGCTTTGAATGCAGGGTGCGCGAGCGTTTTGAATCCCTCGATCATCAGAGCCTCCAGGATTGCCGTGTAGTCAGCAAGCACGCATGACTGAGAAGCTAGTTCGGATGCGCTTGTACTCCACTGGAAGTTCTTTTTTTGTTGTTCATGGCAAAAGTAGAAGTCTTTGTCAGCGCGTGCTATTCATATCAACAGCCATGCAGATCGTGCAGGCGTTCTTCTCTACCTGCTGCTTCGCGTTCGTTGTGGTGATCTGGTGCAACGTCATCTCTGCTGCGGCTTCGTTGATCAATGCTGGAGATAGTCGGAGCCAGTGGAGGAAGTCGCCAAACTAAGATCATAGCAAGTGCAAAAGGCAGCAGGTACACGAGTGAACGGTAGGAGCAACTAATTGGATATGCGAAACCATCACAGGGTGATTATGTTTGCGCACCTTTGCGGACGCTTGTGCTTGAGGATCATGGGCTTGGCGGAGCAGCTCTGTTGCTGAGACGCCGCTTCCAGTGCTTAACCCAGGGATTGTACTACTTTTGTGGAATTCAAAGTGAGCACGAGCGATGAACTCAAAGTCGTCCATGCGAGGCAAGAGGAACTGCGAAACGGTTGGCGGCACGAATTTCAACTGAGCACCACGGCCATCATTTGTACAAAGAGAGCAGGTGGCTACATCGTTGTCTCCTTCGTGCAAACCCCTGGGATGAAAATGTTGACAACGCATGCACAAACATCGTCAGGATCCTGGCTTCGTTTTTCAAAGCAGTCGGCAAAAATGCGAGAGACATCACAGACCTGCGCCTGCAGAAGGGGAAGAGGAACTCGATGACAAAGTGTTGCAATGCGTCGCAGTAGCGCTCTGGCGAAGCCTGGCGGTCGTGACAATCCGTTGTTGCTAAAGCAGTTGAGTAAACTTCGGACGCCAAATGGTCGAGGAAGAGATAGAACTGCTTGTAAAACCATACACGCACATTAGAATTTGCTTCAGCGAATGCGACAAAAATTCTCGAAACAGAATAGAAAACCTACTGGTGGACCCACCTCGCAGAAGCTCAAGCAAGTTGACACAGACGAGGAATGCACCGATTTCTCCAGCAAGTGCAGCAGCTTCATTTCCATTTCTATACGATGGCGAAGGCAAAGGTCAGTCAATGTGTCGAGTGCATTTGCTATACTTCAAATCAGAGTGGAGACACAATTTACCCGGTTCTTTGACTCTCCCAATAGCGTCGTGGAGTCCGCAGTCTGCACAAAGCTGCAGCAACTGGTCAAAGCGCATACCGGTACTTTCGCTCCGGTCTTTCGGCTCACTGTAGCTTGTGAACACACTCCACATGAAAGAGAGGACCTCCATGGACGCCAAAACTCGGATCTCAATTCCTATTGCACTCCCTCGTAGCTTCAACAGCTCGTTCGACAAAACGTGCACACCATGCTTGTGAGCTTCTGGTCCCGCCAGTTCCAACCATTTCACAGCGTCTTCTATTGCAATCGTATCAAGTCGCAACTCCAGGAATCGCCTGCGCACACACTTTGTGTGTCGAATTTAGCACAATCAAGCAAGCAAACTGTGACTCATAGTTTTCTGGGGGGGGGAAGACAAGAACCAAACTCCAAGAAGCAGAAAACTAATTTAGCAAAACGTACCAGAAACTCAGAGAGCGTTGCAGGAGGAAGTCTCAGATCCAGCATTTGTGTTTGCCCATCAATTGCCACATCCAAACGACCACCAGACGTTTCTTGGGTGTGACCAGGTAGATTATGTGAGTGCACCTCGATCTCTGAACTTTCCTCAACTGAGAACGATCCATGTAAATTTGCCAGCAAGTGAGTTGGACATGCGCTTTCCTGTCGAGCTGCCTTGTAACTTCGTCGACGGCTTTCATTGCTTCGAGTTCTCGATTGTTTGCTATCGACAAAGAGCCTCGCTTGGCGGGCGCGAGCGCAGAAGTCACCCGCAAGCGCTCGGCTCTCAACCGGTGGGTGGAAGAGCATTTCGCCAAAGACTTCGTACAGCTCCACTAGAGGGTTTCTGCTTCCTCCAGAGCCGCGTAAGTTGTTATTGCTGCGAAGAAGGCTTGAGGCCAGATCCAGGTACTTGAACATCGCCTGAACAAGCTTTCTCTTTGGCGGAGCCAACTCTTTCATCACGAGAGCTTCAAAGCGCCAGATGTTGAGCTCTGATTCCACGTCTAATGTATCGCTTCTGCTTGTGGCGACTGCGACTACGTGAGGGATGTCAGCGACGACAACTGGGTGGTAGAGCGACTTGAACGGCACCAGCGGCTTGAACACGGTTGTCAGCACCTAAGGTATTCGAATACACCAAGATACCAGAGTAAATCTTACTTGTAGGTACAAACCAGGGATACTCATTGACACAGACGCACACGGGACCTACTTGCTTGAAAGCGCTCGCAAGTGAATGCGGAGAGCTCTGAGCCAACTCGAGTGGCTCGTGTCGACACATTTTCTCCACGAGTAGCCGCTCTCCCTGCTCATCGTCGACGGAAGTCAGGAAGAGATCTATAACTGGCTGAATACTCCGTTCGTCTCGCGCTGCGGTGACGAGAAACGCGATCATCAAACAGAGCTCCGACGCGAAAGTATCGTCCATGGGGCGACGCGCAGCATACGCTCCGCGCCATCGTGATGGCGGCTCTGGTAGATACTGTACCAGTTTCCGACGACGTACCCTCAAAAGACACTTGCTCGCCCAGTACACTGCGAGAAATGGTGCGTTGGAAACCGGATTCTCGCTGGCCACTGAAGAAATCGTTGAGATATTTAAATTCCGTTGTGTCTGTTGTTCCTCAGTTTGGAAATCTGATGGATCGCCCGGTCGGCTGAGAAGATGCTGCATCTCTTTAAAGAGAATGGCTTTGAGGTTCCTGGTCTCTGAAGCGCTGATGGAACTCTCTTGATCATCTTCGAGCACTGTTTAAGCATTTCAAACAAAATCAACGGTGTTAGATGTGTACATTTGTGACACTAAATATGACAAGTTCAAGACAGGGGTAATCTTCGTTACCTTGAGACCCACCACCGGTGAGGCAACGCACGATTGCATCCTCCACCTCGTACTGATCTGTTCCAGAAACAAGAGCGAGTTGCATGCACTCTAGCATTAGCTGAAGCAGCTCTTTTCTTGGCTCGTCCAAGTTCTCGAGTGTTGATCGCACCATATCACGAAGATCACTCTCAGCTGACCCTTCCATCAGCTCAGGAGTATGAAACCCAAGCAATGGCTCGATGTGGCTCCTGGAAATGGAGTCTCTGGCGAAAAGCGCGAGCGTGAGCACCGAGAAGGACTCGAGCGGCAGGAAGTTGAGGTTTTTGCCCGCGTGAAACCGCATAAGCTGGCTAAGAACTCTGGCTTCATCGTCGCTGCGACTCGGGTGCTCGACAAATAGCCCTTTCTTGCTCTGCGGCGACTCGATGATCACTGTCAGCAGTCGCCGGAGCATGACCACGTCGGAGGGTGACAACGGATTGCGAGTTTGCAGGGCTGGAACGACGGGACCTTCAGGAAAGATCGGAGATGGAGGTGAGGCAGCCAAAGTCGGCGACCTGAGCTTAGAGGAAATCTTCTTTGTCTTCGTTGGAGACAGTCTCTGGATCATCTCTTTGGCTGACGTGAGTAAGGCTGAGCCCGCTGTAAGAGAGTTTCGTCCCGATGGCGACTGAATGAGGTTGCTGACTGAGGCTGATGATGTCTGCAGGGAACTTCGTCTTGTTGGTAAAGTTCTAGGAAGAGGCTCGTCGTCCGCACGGTCTTGTGAATGTCGTTGGAGTGCTTCATAAGCCTCGCTATCACTGTGGTCGACTTTAGGCTGTTCTGAGGCGCGTTGATGCAAATCTTGCTCTTTGCTAGTCGTCTTCTCCTGAGTTCCTACAGTAGTACCTTGAGTCCCAATGCCTGTGTTGTCTTGCTTTCGCAGCAGCTCTGGCGCGTTCTCAATCAGAAAAGCGGCAATCCGGAGGCGAATCGACATTGTTCCCAGTAGCTCTTGCACTTCCTCTGATGGGCGAGCCAAGAGCACACCAAGAGCTTCTCCGGTGGCTGTTGATACGCTGCTCACGCCCTGAACATCGCTCTTGAGGGCTAGCTTGTAGAGCAACAGTAGGATGGACTCGAAAAGCCCGCGGCGTTCAGGAGCCATGGTGTCCACAATACTGCGAACCCCCTGCCAGCTGGCTCGTGCTGGTGACCGACTGGCCTTGAGGTTTGCCACCACATCTTGGAACTTCGTATAGGGCAATAGAGGCGCGTAACAGTCCTGCAGCAGGTGGCGCACCACGATGCTGATCGACCTGGACGAGTACGAGCTCAGCTTTGGTGGCAAATCGCCCTGCTTGATAATTTTCAGCAGACTGCGCGTCTCGTAAGCCTTACCTTCGAGCAAAAAGAGCTCGTTCTTGTGCAGCTTGTGCTTGAGCAAGTAGTCCACGAGGTACTTTAGTATCAAGCTGGTCTCGACGGGGATCGGCGGCAGGAACTTGGGCTTCTCGACTGCTGCTACTACTGTTAGTTGGGCTTTGCTGGCGCTTTCGGCACGCGACGCGCTGCTGGAGGCTCGCCAACTGCGCGCTCGGGACCGCATCGATATGGCTGGCGATGGCGCTGAGCTCGAGTGGTCGTTTTCAGCGTATCGTGTTCGTACTAAAGTTGCAACAAAACTCGGCGGCTTTTCACGCACCACCCCAATGATAACTGGAACGATAACACCCGGTGCAAACCAACCAACCAACTGAACCCGTCACTGTCTCCGCTGCTTCAGCACTCGCCTAACGTCAGATAGATATATTGAATGTGCATTTCACATTGCTAAAGTATACACTACTCAAACTCCGTTTTCTTCATGCAAACTCGCAGGCTTCACAGTCAATGTTTTTTTTGCATTCCCAATGCCAGTTTCTTGCTAACCAGCTTATAATTTCATAATAGTTGGACCGACAGGGACGTCAAGGGCAAAGCAAAGCCCATGCTTGGCAGCCTGAACGCGTATCCAGACTCATATAAAGCCAGCTTCCTAGCATTCGTAGATCTTCACAACCGTGGCCACCGGAGAGCGACAAATCGGACAGCAGGCCTGGCTGCCGCTCTGCTGCTTGATCATCGAGAGGCACTTGTAGCAACCGGCAATGTGACCGCACGGCACGCAGATCGCATCGCGCATGGCGTCCATGCAGATCACACAGTCACCACTGCCAGCCCCGCTCTTGGCTGGTGCTTGCATTGACGGCTGGGGTTGAGCGTAACCAGCGGCGCTGCTCGCATCCGGAAGCTGGTGATTTGGAGCAACGTTCTCATCCAAGATGAAGCTGGCGTTTGGTGCGCTGGGAGTACTTGCAGCTGCTGCAAGCGACACCTCAAGTGTGCTGACGTATGAGCCTGGACCTCGGTAGTGTGCGGGCTCCTCGCTTCGAAACGAGGGAGCTGAGGGCGGAGGCGAGCGTGCTGCTGGACTCGCGAATCCATAGACAACAGTTGTGGGTGATTCGAGATGCTGGCGAGGCGGCGGTGAGAAGTTGCTGAATGAATGCACCTCTGTCGCGTAGGCGACTGGGTTTCTCATAGCTGGAGCTGATGTTGGGAGCAACTGTGCATGCGACTCGTACACCGAGTGCCGTGGTGGTAACAGCGAGTTTCTCCTTTGCGGCGTGTCAATGCCCACGGGCATGTTTGTGTATGACTGCTGGTACGCCGACGGGGATAGGCTTAGATGCTGCGAGCCATTCCCCAGCTGCGCCATCCACGCGTGTCGGATCGACTCACTCTCGCTGGCAAACACCACTTTCTTCACCTCGACAGGTCCCTGACCGTGCGTCAGCCCTGTAACTCGGTCTCGGTTGAAGCGACGGCCTGCTACGCCTTGGTGCACGAGTGGGCGGTCAAGAGTGAACATGTAGGGCTTGGTCATCCACGAGAAGATCCCCTTGGTCGATCCGGTCACAAACTCTGCTCTCGCCGCTGAGTCGATGTGCAGCACTTGGTCCGGTAAGAGATCGCTCGGCGACGGGAAGAGACACACCTCAAAGCGCGTACGCTCCAGATTGCACGCGAGCACGACGCACCAGCGTCGCTTCCAAATCGGAAGAATCGAGCTCGCGTTCATCTCGAGCCACCCGCTTTTGATCGCCAGGTGCTGTGTCAGGATCGCAGTCGCCTGCTTCCTGCCTCGCAAACGCGCGACGTCCAATGCCGTGTGGCCTTTCTGGTTCAGCACAAACGCGTTCGCGCCGGCGTGCAGCAAGTACTCGATCGCGATCGCGGCATTCGAGTATGCCGCGTAGTGCAGCGCCGTGTTCTTGTGCTCGGTCTGGTCGACGAGGTCGAGGTCCGCACCGAACTCGAGCAGGTGCTGCACCACCTGCGCGCACTTGCTGTTGTCGGCGCCGGAGAGCCGCTTCTTCGAGCACGCGACCATGAGCGGCGTCGTGCCCTGCGCTGGGTGCGCGCGGTTGAGCTCCGAGCTCGTCGGGTCCTTCAGCAGCAGCTCGCGCACGCGTGGGTCGTCGAGCTTTTTAGCTGCGCTCCAGAGCGCCGTGTTGTCGCTGCCGCCAAAGAGGCGGCTTCGGCGTCCCATGGCGGTCGTGTGGTGCGGTGAAATGCGTGTTGCTGCTGGCGAGTGAGCCTGGTGTGTGTGCTGGCAGGTCGTGTTGTGTGAACCGTGAGGCCGCTATGCTAATGCGCTAATGCACCTCCGCACGCTCACCAGATGTCACATCGAAGAGCATCCAGCAAGAGTAGAGTGCTGGTCACTTACGTGACTCCATGATTGGTCCTGTCCTACAAGCGCCAAGTTTACCTCTTTTCAGCAAAGAGAATTTGGATTGAAGACGTCGCCCAGCCGGAAAAGACACAAGAATGCCTCTTGAAATCAGCTGTGTCATCTCGCTTGCGATGGATTTTTGGGCTCAATGCGATTCGTTCTCCGCATTCCGGGTGCAATTGTCCCGTTTTCACCCATCGGCACCGAAATCGGGGCAATGGGTCTTTGAATCAGAAACCCATGCATCTTAGCAGCGTTTTGACTGTGAAGATCGAAAATGGGCTCACCAAGCGACCAAGTGCGTGAGCTGCGCGCGCAATTGAAGGTATTGCATCCATACACTGTCCGATATGCGAGACTGTGTGTGTGTGTGTGAGCTAGCATTCATTCATTCGTTCTACCATTGCTACTGTTACTGCTACTGCTCCAGAACGCGCGGAATGACGTCACACGGTACGCGAGTCAGATCCGGCGCCTGGAGCTGCAGCTGGCCAAAGAGCGCAGCGAAGCTTTTACCACAGCGCGCAGCCAGGAAAGCGCGCTGGACCCTCGCACAGATGAAGCTATTGAAGCGGCGGACGCGTGGACGAAAGTGGTCGCAGATGCGGAGCGCACGCTCCGGCAGTGCACTTGCAGTCGAGGCAGCGGCGACCAAAGCGTGTCGGCCTCGTCGCAGCTTAACGGTACGAAACTGGACAACCTGCTACGGTTCATCAAGCAGCAGAGGCAGATGATCGTTGAGCTTGGACAGGAAAATTCAAAGTTGCGCGACCAGCTTGACGCGAGGCCGACCAGAAATCAGTTTGTGGTGAGCAGTGCAGTATGCCACGTGCTTCAGTCTCTCTCATTCCCTCTCACTCTCTCGCTCTCTCGCACACAGACGCACATCCTAACTTTGTGTATGTGTATGTGTGTCAGTAGACAGCGCAACTGGAGATTGAACATCTTCAGAGCCAAATTCAAGAGCTGCGATCGAAAAGCCACAAGAAATCAGGACCTCAACCGACAGGTGCCGGCGACACGAGTGGAACAGCGCCACCAACCGAGCCTGTGCTTGAGCCACTCCCTAGCCACACTCTCTCGGAGTGCATCAGCATGGACAAGCTGCTCAGCTGGCTCCATGTTGAGACGAGATCTGTTGCGGCCAGTTCGAGGCAACAAGCGCGGATGCAGCGCGCGTTCCTCAAAGATATGAGCGTCCAGTGCTACCTTGTGCTGGATCCCGCCGCTCTTGCTGCGGGAGCTTATCAAAAAGGATCAGGAAAAGAGAATGCGAGCAGTTCTCTGAATCAAAAGAGTGGAGAGCTCTCCCAGCAGCAATTGCAACTGCAGCTGCAACAGAAAAGAAGAGACGAGTTGGAGAGGAAAGTGGGGCGAGTCTGCTCGGAGCTCGTCGCCATTTGCTGCCACGTTCTGCAAGTGAAGCACGTGGGTAAACTACCTCAGGCAGTGCAGACAGCGAGTCGCCTTGCCGGTATTGTGCCCACCTTCCAGCAATTTCTCAGCAAGCTGCAGACTGTTCTGCATCGGCTGCACGAGGTGCGGGTGCTTAGATAGGTAAGTACCTAGAATGTGATCGCTGGGAGTCTGATCTGTTTGTTTGTGCCAACCAGGAACAATCGAGGTTTGTGTTGCCAAAGGCATCTTCTTTGCCGCATCAAGATCTAGACCATGTGAGCTTCGCTTCGGTGGTGATGTTGTTGGTTGATCAATACACTGATGTCAATTCACTCCAGCCAAAATGGATACTAACAACGTGGTGCTCGTGTACTCTGTAGATATTGGAACAGGTCGAAGACGTGGTAGTGGAACTGGAAGCGCGGCGCAAGCAGATGCAACAGACGCCTGGAACCAGTACGTTTGACGCGCTGTTCGAGCTCATGACGCTCTTGCAGGTGACGCAAGTGGACCAGATGCAGCCGATCATCCTGGTACGAAGTGTATATGGACCAACAACATTACCTGTTGCTGCTGCTTCACTTTGCTAACACCGCGCAATTGGTTTCCACAGCGCTTGATCAAGTCCGGCCGCAATGAGAAGCTCTTTGTGATCAAGCTCCGTGAACTCTTGGGGCTCCCGCAAACAGCTACACAAAGAGACATTGTGGACGTAATCTCCGCGTTCATGAAGCAGCTGAAGCTCACCAAACCACACAGCAAAAGACCAGCCAACACAAACAGCACAAAACCAGTCTGAGCTTTACAGCAAAGTCAGTCACAGTCCACCCACAGTTTCCTAAAAGTTCCAGACGGTCGAGAGACAACGCAACACAAGTGCTTTGCGAATAAATCGATGCTTTTTTTTCATTCAACAGCTAGTTAAATTGATGGAAAAAAATCTACATAAGAACGGAGGCGCGGCCGAGCCATCATGCAACCAACCCGCTGTGGCCTGCTACTAAGCGGCCGCAGCAGCAGCGAGTGGCCCAGAGCGACCAGCCAACAAACCCCCAAACGAACAGCTTCCTTTCTCGTCAACCACTTTAAAGCTTGTCGTAGAAACGGTCAAGTGGAGGCACCTCTGGCGAGAGACCCTTGCGCACACGCACGCCGTTGGTCAACTTGCCCGACATGGTGTTGATCTCCAACGGGTCGCCGGCCACCACCTGGTAGTGGTCGAACACGCACTGTGGGAACGCCTTACCGCCAGAGTTCTGACGAAGGTCGGCGGTGAAACCGAACGACTCGTTCACAGGCAAGTACGCCTTCATCTGCACCATCGGGGTGCCTGGGCGCTGCTCCTCCGAGAACACGTGGCCACGGCGACGCGTGAGCACACCGTAGCAGCCGCCCATGGCGTCCTGTGGGCACTGGATGTCCACCAGGAACACTGGCTCCATCAGCGCTGGCGACGACGTCAGCTGGCACGCGTACACGACACGACGCGTGGTTGGCAGGATCTGGCCCATACCACGGTGGATGGCATCAGCGTGGAGCACCACATCGAGCAGGTTCACGCGCATGCCACGCACAACTTCCTCACACAGCACACCGTCCTTCGTGGCCCAGTTGAAGCCACCGAGCACCGACTCCTTGATTTCGTTCAAGTACGACACACCCTTCGTCTGGTCCACGAAAAGGTTCGGGCCCGTGCCGTCTGGACCATAGCCCCAGATCTTACGCGCGTCCGTCACGTCCCAGCCGTGGTTGTCCGCCAAGTAGCGCGCACGAAGCTTGAAGTCGTAACGTGGGGTCACTTCTTCCTTGCCCTCGTCAAGCTCCTCGGTCAGCTCGTCGCCCAATGGCTGGGCCACGCAGAAAAGACGGTTGTGCTTGTTTGGCGACTTCGACAGCATCGTCTTCTCCGACTCGCCCGTGATCGTCTCACGGTACGACACCACAGGCTCCGAGATCTTCACTTCGCAGCCCATGTACTCCTCCTGGAGATCCTTCAAGCAAATCTCCAAGTGAAGCTCACCGGCACCGGCGATAATGTGCTCACCCGACTCCTCAGTGTAACACAGCACCATAGGGTCCGACTTCGCGAGACGCTTCATACCCTCAACAAGCTTTGGCAGGTCAGCGGCCGACTTCGGCTCCACGGCGACACGCACGACAGGCGACACCGAGAACTTCATGGTACGGATCGTGTGGCCAGTCTCCGAGGTCGTAATGGTACCCGACTTGAGCAGGTACTGGTCCACACCGACGAGACCGCACGTGTTACCGGCTGGAATGTCAGGGGTTTGCTCCACGTAGCGACCCATCATGATCACCGTACGCTGGATGTTCTTCACCCACAGGTCGGTCTTCTTGCCTGGCACGTAGTTTGGTCCGAGGAGACGCACCTTCTGGCCAGTCGCGATCTTACCCGCGAACACACGGCCGAACGCGTAGAAACGACCCTTGTCCGACGTTGGCACCATCTTCGACACGTACATCACCAGAGGACCGTTCACGTCACACTTGCGGATGGCGTTCGCGCACTCGTCGTCCAGAGGACCGTCGTACAGAGTGTCCACACGGTAGCGCTGGGCCGTCACTGGCGACGGAAGGTGCACGACAATCATCTCCAAGACGGCGTCGGCGGCTGGCAACCAGCGCTGCATCACACGCTTCAGCAGAGGCTTGCCCGACAGGTCCTTCTCGTCCGACTTGAGCTCAACACCCACAGCCTTCATCATCTTCTCAAACTTGGCCTTCTTGTCGTTCATGATCGCGTCGAACATCTTGATGATCGGGTCCATGATGAACTGGCAGAAAGCACGCTTGAGGGTGCCGTTCGCGTTGTTGCGCGAAGTCCACTTCTTGTTCTCCGCGTCGAAGTACCAGTCGCCCCACAGCTTCTCCATCATCTTCTGCTCCTCAATGCCGAACTTCTGGCCGTACATGCGAGCAAACTTCTTCAGAGTGAAACCCCACTGGTGGAGACCCGAACCGAACGCGACCGTACCCTTGTCTGGGTACACCTGGCAGTCGCCCAGACCCTCGTCGTTGTACGTCGAGATAATCACGTTGACAGTCTCCACGGCGCGGTTGAACGCCTGGTAGCAGTCCTCTGGGCCGAGCTGCAGCTCCAACAGAGCACGGTCAACCTTGTTCAGCATCAGCACTGGCTTCACACGCTCGCTGATCGCCTGGCGAAGCACGGTCTCGGTCTGCACGCACACACCGTCGATCGAGTCGACGACCACGAGCGCACCATCCGTCACACGCAGAGCGGCAGTCACTTCCGACGAGAAGTCAACGTGACCTGGCGAGTCGATCAAGTTGATCAAGTACGAGTTCTTGTTGATTGTCACTTCCGACGCGGAGGCAGCGGCAGCAGCGGCGGCGTCAGCCTGCTCCTGGGTCACACCCGCCACCTTGTTCGAGGCGGCGACATCACCGGCGTCCATGTCGTACTCAAAGAACATCGAGATACCGGTCGACTTGATCGTAATACCACGCTCCTGCTCGTCGGCACGGGTGTCGGTGAAACGAGCCTCACCGGCGTGCTTGGCCGAGATAATACCGGCCTTGGACACAAGCGAGTCGGTCAGCGTCGACTTGCCGTGGTCCACGTGGGCAATCACGGACATGTTACGGATGTTCGTGGTGTAGTCCATGATCTCACGCATCTGGTCGACCGTGAAGTTAACCTGCACGACACATCATTGCAAAAGATACCGAAATCAAACAAACAAACAAAAAATCTTTAGTCGTCTCGTCTAGCTGTATCTTGAGTCATGCAACGTCCACCATGTCGCCTCGTAGCTGGTATGCCGCATACCATGGTTGCTGCTGGGGGTGCTTTGACGACCGGGGAGGTGGCTGAAGGGCACGCGAGGCTGGCTTTGTTCTCTTTCCTGGCTGTATCCAAAAAAAGGAAATGGCAAACGCGAGCGAGCTGCTTGGCCCCACACACAGCCAAGCCACGGAGCCAGGGGGCCACCCTGCAAACGAGTGGAGCACACGCGTTGAGCGGTGGCTTCCAGTCTTGCGTTTTCAGACTGAAAAAATACCATCCCGAAAACCTCTATCTATCTATGCGACGCACGTTGCGGTTTAAGAGCAGCCTCTATTTGTCCGTTGACTGTCTTTAGCGGAATACAACTCCAAGAAATGCAAAAAGACAGGCAATGAATTGCGATGAGTATGAAATTGCACAAACTGCTCACAAAGACGTTCACCCTGCTTCTCGCATACAAAGTCAAAGTGTGACGAGCTCTTTAAATTTGTATTATGAGCATATTCTTCAAGCTGTTTCCAATAGTGAAACGAAGCTTAACTCTCTCCCGAGAATGAATAGTGTCTCCAAATTGATAAATCTTGAGAGTGAAGGTTGCTCTTCCAGCCAATCAGATTAGCGCGTTTTGTTCTATGTCGATACCAATTTACCCAGAAACCGGGGTGCTACGCAATGGAGTGGTATTTTGCTGTTTTGAATGATCATGGCTTTTAAATAAAAACTGTGACACCATGGATTTCAAATTCGTGAGAGCCTTTTTTTATTTCTGGTTAATACAACCTCATTTTTGTGCTGGTTTTTTTCAGAAATAAAACGCCGGGAAGGTTTTATGTAGGTGACCATCACTCTTATCAAAAGAGTGATGGTGCATGCGCTTGTTGGGATCTTGGTCTGATCCCACATTGGAAAAACCAAAGATTCCGAAAGCGCGAGCTGCACACAGTGTTTTTGCTGGATTAATTAAATCAGTGCATTTTCTGGAACCGTTGGTTTGGTTTGGTTTGACAGTTAGTTGAGGGGGAGTGCAGCGACGCCCCC
This sequence comes from Globisporangium irregulare, assembly GCA_038051095.1. Taxonomy (NCBI): domain Eukaryota; phylum Oomycota; class Peronosporomycetes; order Pythiales; family Pythiaceae; genus Globisporangium; species Globisporangium irregulare. The sequence goes on from JALBZZ010000023.1 coordinate 52,845, forward strand.
ACATCGATCGATCGATCGATGTGAAGCGTATACATTTGTGGGGAAGAGAAGAAAGACCTGTGAAATCAAGTCCGTCTGGCGGTAAGCGAGCGCTGGTTTCACGACTCTATTCTCTGACCGAACAAAGCTTGCAACAATGAGATGAGAGCAAAAGACCAAACCAGCATGCCATGCTTGATTTAGTAATCTTCGACTCTGATACCCCAATGTAGTCGCTGTCGCGCGTTTGAGTCTTAAAGCAGTATTAACAGGCACTGGTTCTAGGCGCTTTCCTCTCAATCACCCCTTTCTCTCATTTCATTTGCGTGTGTCCCTGTCGCCCGACACTTTGGTGCTCTCTCAACCGATGGGACTCTTCCAGGCGCGCGCTTGATGAGTTTCAACCCACATGTTGAGCCATTATTGGCTCTTGTTGTATTGGCAAGCTTCGGTATGTCAGCATGTCAATCAACCCATGCACACGTCCACATACATGCGGCCTCGTGAGAGAGCGAATTTGCTCCGTCCTGTCAATCAAACCGCGAGCCTGGCAAAAAGATTTTTTGTCTTTCGCGAGGGATGTGTTTGATTGAAAGCAAGTTGAAGATGGGTGATTCTGTGGAATGGCGTGCGAGAGGATCGATCGGCGATGGGCTGGGTTGGGTTTCTGGATGACGGCTGTGTTTCTTGTCACGCGGAACAGCGCATTTTCAAAAGCGGAATGCGGTGCAACACTGACAGCTGGTGTTCTGCTCGACTGAGGGGCTCATTAGAATACAAGAGCTGAGAAAGATGTCGCCTCCGACATCGTCCAGTGAGAGCCAAGCTACCGCGTCGCGTCAATCCACCAGCGTCATCGTTGGCCTGGAAACCTTTTTCTTTGCCTCAAAACAGCAGAGCGATCTATGCGACCACGCGCATTTCCCACTCTTGCTGTCAGCAGCAAGATGCCCTGGTGTCGATTATTTGATGCCACGCAGTGCAGAGCGCAACAACCGAATTCCGCATGAAAATAATGAAATGAGAAGAGGCTCTCTAACTTGCTGGTTCATTTTCGCAACTAAACCTTGCGCTCTGTTTTTTCTTAATCCAATACACATTTCTAAATGACCACTTCGCCACAGCTGCTGCTCTTCATCTTCGATTCTCTCGTTCTCTAATCCGCTTCCCATTCTTCCATTGCGTCGCCAGCACTACCTAAGCGACACACGCGAAGACTCTTGCTTGTATCTTGACTCCTGGAAATATGCACCTGTCATCCATCTTCACAGAGGCTGGAGCATCGATCCGGGATAAAGCTTAACGCGTCGGGATCTTGTTGTGTCGCTCGCCGCTGCCGCGTCGACGCATTGGAGAGCTTGAAAAAGTAGAGTGGAGAGGGGAGCGAAGAGTCGGGTCAAAAAAGCAAAATGTGTGGCGCGCGGCGGGCTTCAGAGCCGCGAAGAGATATCTTCGCAGAACTCAGTACTGCTCAGCGCGAGAAGAAGCTCCCTGCTTCACGCGCTTTACATGTACGCGCTCTGCTGCTTGCACTGGTTGAACTGGTCTAAATAGAATTGGCACGAGCTGATATCGTTCTGGTTCACGTTGAGGCAGTCGAGGAACGCTTTCTGGTCGCGGAAGCACACCTGTGGCTGGTTCGGCGCTGGCTCGGCCGCCTGAGCGACTGGCGCCTCCTGCTCGGCCTCTGACGAGCCGCCGAACGAGTTCGCGGCCGCGCCGACCGCACGGTGCGCGATGGCGCTACCGGTGCCGAAGGCCATGCCCGAGGCGACCGTGCCCATCAGACCGCCGAGCATGCCGCCGCCCTGGCTCTGCTGCACTGGAGCTGGCGCTGGCGCTGACTGGGTCTTCGCTGGGGCTGGCGCTGGGCGCTTTGGCTGCGCTGGGGCAGGCGCGCGGCGCGCTGGCGCTGGGGCGGAACGGGAGGAACGGGAGCGGCCCATTTTGTCTTGTCTTCTTGAGTCTGTTTTGGGAAGTGAGACTGAAACGACCAGAACGGTGGCGACTTATCTGTCAATTCAAAAATGAATCGGAGGCGGAAAAAGTCACTTGTTCTTTCCATCGAATCCAACCCGCGGGTTCGAACGCAATCGAACATGCTGACCCGTTTTCGCAGATTTCTTCATTCTCGAAGAAAGAGATCGTCGGAGTTTGAACAGATTCAAAGAGGTGTGTGATCTCAAAACTCTCCATGGAAGCAAATTGTGGTGGCTCATTCCAAAATGAGATTCACCTTATTCTGAGCCGGATCAGAACAGAGCAAAAACGGGTTCAACGAGCCAAACTAAACCCATTTGCTGTGACTCGGCCCGTCAGGTTTTCCTTGTCGGAATGATGGTAATGACGACACTCTTGTGACATCATCATCAGATTCACTTGATCTGCAAAATGACCTCAACGCTTCTTGGATATTGCTGCATGGGTTTCTGATCCAGCCCTGTTCTGTCTACTGCTGCACACTGCTGCTGTTCTCCAGTTGCGTCATGCGTCTTGCCAGCTGCTCCAGCTGCGTCTGCATGCCGTCAAAGCGCGCGTTCAGCTGCGTCTGCATCGCGTCCAGCTTTGCAACAATGGCGGTGAGCAGCACGTCGGAAGATTGCTGATGCTGCTCTTTCTCCGTGCGCGCAGCTCTCTTCTTATTGCTGTCTGTATCGCGATCAAGCGTGGTCTTCATTTCCGTTAATCCACTCAGCGTGGCTGCATCGACGGGAGTCTCTGAAGCAATGAGGGGCTTGACACCCTGAGGACGCCGAGGGACTTTGAACTTGGAGAGCTGGATCTGCTGCGGTCCAGAGGCGGTAGCGTGGAAGAACACCGACTTTTTCACTTTCTCTGCAGATGCCACTTGCAAGAATGGACACCTCTCACCGAGGAAGAGCCCTCTGCAGACGTGCTTCGACGGGAGTTCCTGTGTAGTATTATGCAAGCCATGCCACAAAGTTTTGGTTAGATTTACATCCACAACAGTTGAAAAAGGAGCATGGTACAATACAAAACGCTACAGCAGACGCACCAGTTCTCCCGTCACGGATGCATCCCAGCCGGACTCGGATTTGCTCATGTGCGCAACCACGATGCGGTTCGTCAACGTGCTCCCGATGATCATGCGCATGTCCTAAGCAGATAGCGAGGTTTGGAGGTGACCTTCGTCAACAAGAACAGGAAATAGCTCATGCTGTCCACACTTAATGCTTCTTCCAGTACCTACCTGAACAACGAGCATATCCGGCGTTGGCAGCTTGGGGACAACCAGGCTGGTCGCTAGCTGCCATCCAGTACTCCCCTGCTCTCCAATTGCCTGTCGAGTCAAAACGAGCAAGTGCGAAGCCGATCGTGGCTGGTTTGACGCTTGATCTGGGCTTTGCTCCTAGGAAGTGAGTAAAGATGTTGCGGTTAGCATCCTCCAAACAAAGAATCAGGTTCAATCGCATCATCTAAACAACTGCGCATACCTGGGGGCGGTTGAGAATCTGCAACGAGCTCATCGTGCTCGAAGATGCTGTGACGCGCAGCGACGTCAGGTCGAGAATCGAGTCTGAGGACATTGTCGACTTGGAAGAGGAAAAAGACGAGATCGTCTCCATCAGCAGACTGGACCTTGCTGACGGTTTTGGGTCGCGGATTCTCAGCAGCGAGCTGCTATTTGTGCTGCTATTGACCTCCTGAATGGTGGGACTACCTGATGCTGCTAACATTGTGGTAGAAAGCGGATTTTGAAACACGAGCGGCGTGTCGGTCGCTAGCACACACAACCCCGAAGACACGCGCACCACTGCAGCGATTGCGCCAAACTTGCCGCCCGTACCGGCAGCCTTTTGAACTTGATCCACTTGGAAATGACCGACTTTTGGGTCACCAAGAGTAGTTACAGCGTCTCTGCTGCTCCAAGACAGATCATAGACTGTAGAGCTCGACACGCTGCATATCGATATACACACACGTGTAGACAGCCACCTTTAGTACTCATAGAGCAAACTATAAACTACCTGTCGACAATTGGTGCGACTTACGCTGTGAGTGACAGTCCGTTCGGGCTCCAGGAGCACGCCTTCCAAACCTGCCGGTAATCTGCAGGCAGCGTAAAGACACAACGTGGTGGACTGCGAGCGTCAACCAGCACGAGGTCTCTATCCGAGTAGATCTGAAAATCGGTGCAGCCGTGAATTAGAGTCGAGTAAGCTGGTGAGGCATGGTGGACAGTCAATCAAGAGAAATTGGGTCGATCTTTACCAGAAGCAAATCGGCACCAGGGTTCCACATGACGCCCCTGACGTTCACGAGGGTCGAGATGGACTTTGTCAGACTCGCGCGAATGTGGCTGTGTCACAGGATCGTTCGTATATGAGTATGTAAGTACACCAAAAAGCGAAATGATTCGACCAAGAACAGAGAAACCAGGTACATACGTCTCGCTGGCGACGTCCCAGATCTCAATGCGGTCATCGCTCGCAATCGCGAGCAGGTTCTTCCCCGTCTTCCCACTCGACCACGCTACAGAGTGAAAAGTATCCACGGCCTTTGGGTCCTGCATTAGCATAACGACAACAAGAGGTAGGATTCCCACATTGTTAGCTCTAACCATTCGCGTGTAGCCTAGTGACGTGTGAATCAGATTCGCACCGTGGCGTTCTCATGCTGCTCGTGCAGCTTGACGTGGTCCAGCGGACGGTCCATGACCTCTTCGAAGAAAGACTGTTGGTTGTCGCGCGTGTCTACTTCACTCCCGTATCTCGTGATGACAACAAAGCCTGCCTGAGGCATCGCAGCCATCCGCAGCGTCGGATGATACACTGCGCGCGCCGTGTGCATTCATTCCACAACGAAACAGTGGGGTGAGCTGGTATCCTTGCGTCCCACCATACACTCGCCTGCAGCAGTGCGCGCATGTGGCTTAACGTACCATGCTGCAGCAGGTTCATCTTGCTGGCCTTTGGCGGGAGCGTCACCTCGCCCCATTCAGTCGGTCCGCTGATCAGCATCTTGGGGTGTGCAAGTCAATTTTGCATGGAGGCAAAATGCGTCCTGTGCAGTTATTTTGACTCGATATTGGCATTTTTACAGAATGCCTTATCGCCTCAAATTAACTGCACTTGTAATCCAGGAGCACAATCCAGCGCCCAGGCGAGGCAGCCGCAAGTCATCAGTGTCAGCAACGAAGAAACTGTCCAGAGTAACGAGGAGAGAAATATGGTGACCGAGCACCTGACGATAATTCGACGAATAGGTGGATTCCTTCTCCGGACTCAAGCAAGGCAGCGACCATAAGAGCAGAGATGCGACTTCAAGGCGGCTGTGCCGGGTCGAAGAGATTAACACTCAAGTCGACAAGCGCGACATCGACCGGAGAAAGTCCAACCATCAGCACAGAGAGGACGTGCTATCAGACCCCATCCTATTTGTAGGACTACTTACAGGCAGCTTGGATGAGTAACAAGTCTGAAGAGGATGGTGTCAAGCAGGTGGAGAGAGTGCTATCGAGAGAGAAGACGATGGACTTTGGCACAAGACTATTGCTGCTTAGTTGCAACTCACCTTGAAGAACCGAAGACGTTCAACAAAGCGATGTGACAAAAAACCCTGCGACTACATTTGACGTTTGGCGCAATACAAGACTTCGAGATGCACCAAATGGACGTGATTACGGCGCTCCTGAACGGCAAGATTGTCCTCAACATCTTCATTGAGCAGCCTGAAGGTTACATGATTCAAGGCAAGGAGGACCATGTGCAAGCTAAAGGAGTCCTTGTACAAACCGAAGCAAGTGCTCAGAGACTGGTTCCTGTTATTAAACGAATTCCTGGTCGATAAGGATTTTTATCATTTTAGACACTGAGTTGTGCGTTGGAGTGAAACAAGTGAAGGTGAAATGGTGTTCATCAGCATCTTCATCGATAACCTCCTCATCATCAACCACTACTTCACGGCGGAGGTATTTTGGAGCCCTTCTCCGTCCAACTTTTGCTAAGCCGCGGACGTTGATCAGGGCAACGACGAGGAGGAGGACATCGCCATGGACGTCCAGAACCGTGAAATGATCGGTGACCCGTGGTCATGTGACCGATGGTGACAGCCTTGATGAAGGCGTGTCGGATGCTGATAGCACTGACGAGGAGGCATCCTATGCCTACAGCAGCGTCGAAGAAGTGCCCTACAAAGACAACAACAGCGAGCTGGACGACGAGATGGGCTGCGGGGTGAGCACTGATTCAATGAGTCCATGTTCTTCTCAACGAAGTGCAGTCAGTAATGTTGAGGGTTTAGATGAACCAAGGACAGTAGACAACCCCGTAGCCATGAGCTTCAGAGGCGGCAACATCTACTACGAGAGCGACGGGTAGAGAAGTCGACTGCGGACGTACAGACAGCATCGTTAGTGAGAGCTTTGATACTGGCACCCCCCTTTTCTTCTTTCGACGCCAACGAGGAGGAAATAGCGAGCGACTATGAAAGCCTGAAGTCTGTTGTTGGAGGCGTTTGTGCGTCGAGACTGGTACGAACTTCGTCTGTATGCATTGTTTTGAGGTCTTAACTAATGTGCGTCTTAGTGTATGCAAATGTAGGTAGCCGCGGACCTCATAAAGATGGAAAAGCAGCATCCGTCTCAAGGTTCGGATTATCCCGAACAAGAGCGAATCAACGAGACGACCCTCAGAGATTGCTGAGCTTTCAGATGCCAGCATGAAGGTTCTTTGCAGCTCCAGCCGAACTCTTCACCATTAAGTAAATCTTCCTCTTATTTTAACATGGCAAACATCCAGACTGTCCTCTTACAGTTATTTCGTGTGATGGTAGTGTATTAGTTCTTGGTGGTTGATGGCAGGACTCTCTGGTCCGGTTCTATAAACTGACCAAGAGTGGAATCCTCCACAACGACGACCACTTGGTCGTTCATTGTAGATGGGCAATTCTTGAGCGCATCAAGAACTATATGAGGAGTTGCTGAATGTTTATAACGTTACTGTAGACGAAATGCGACGCGCGTCAGCCAAGGAAACAAGACTCGTTCCACTGGCTAAGAACCCCCTGGTCGGAGTGACACCTCGACAGGCAATGGCGATATTAGCACTGCCGGTGTGCGTATCCCACCGTCACCGTCACGGCGCTCTAGACCCGCCGGGGGTGAAGAAGAGTCGGCGAAGAAGACACCCTAGACACCTTAGACACCCCAGATTCAAGGGCGTACCCGAAGACTTGTTAAATATAATTAATACTCATGGCATCCATCCGCATTTTGGGAAATGGTGGATGCTGTAACACAGCTCTCGTCATCAACTCAGCAAAGTAACCAACCATAACATTCACATGAAATGTATACTGTAGTTTTTCCTTGGAGAGTATAACTGCTCAGTACATTTGCTGCTCCAGGGATAATGTCCTGACTTTTTTGTGACTTCACTTGGAAAATGACAAAAAAAATGTGGTAAACAGATTGCGTGGTTTTTGGAATATTTGTACTGTTTCAAGTTAATTTTTCTTGAGGTGTACTATTTTACGTTCGTTGACTTGAAATGCACTGACTTAAACCATCTATTTTCAAGTGGCCTACAAAGTAAGCAGCCACTTTTTGAGCAGTTTTAGTAAAAAAAATAGCGTCAACAAAAAGGACTTGCACTTTGTTGATTTTGTTTTGACAACTTGGACCTGTGACTTTTCCAAAACATTGTATGTCCTAATGAGCTGAGCGTTGTCATTTCAGATTTCTCGATGGTGATGATGTGCGTGCAGACTCTCGCGCGACGCGGACGCTCAGCACTACTGCTGCACCGCGATCTGATCGACGTGAGCCTCTCAGTCGTGAACGGCCCCGTTGCCTTCCAGGACAAGATTGAGGGCGACGCGAAGATCATGGTGGGCTATTGACAACTTGTTATGGGTTATCTCATTTCTTCCATAAAACAATCTTCAAAATGAATGCGTGTTTGTGCACCTTCTGGGTGAACTCAACCCATGGCTGATTCGAGCAAAACCTCAGTTCGTCGGTCCTAATAAAAGTAGGAAGAGTCGGGAAGAAGAAATGGCGTCGCCACGACGAGCGCCGCCATTGCCGCCGCCATTACTCGCTGAGACCGCAGAAGAAAATTTGCGCCATCAACATCCGTCCCTGGCACTGCCTGCAGCAGCTCCACTGTCGCAGGGCAACGGCGTTGACTCACCACCAGAACCAGCAGCGCCGTCGTCATCATCATCACCTTCCAAAGCGTCACGGGTTGACGCGACAACACTAGCAGCAGCAACAACTGCCACTCCTGCGACAGCCGTGGAGCACGAGATCTGCGCGTTCCTGGACGCGTTCGAGAGCGCGTCCGTGTCCGAGTTCGCGTGGATCTCGACGTCGCTGCTGTCCTCTGCGTCAACCGTGTCCGTGTCTGCGTCGCTGTCGGAAAGCGAGTCCATAGCGCGGACGTCGTCTGCCACCGATGCGCCGGTGACGATGGCGTCCACTTCCTCCTTAACGGATCATCCACAGCAGCGCTACTTGCGCCAAGAGAGCAGCACTGTCAGCAGCGACCGACTGTCGGTGGACTCGATGCAGCTGGACAAAGTGGGCGACGTGTATTTATTTCTATTAGAGTTGCAGCAGAAGCTCAAGAGTAAGCAGGTGTTCCGCGGCGAAGAGGAGCGTACCAAGTGGTGGTGGCTCGTGCACCAGCTCAAGCAGCAGCGGGTCAGGTATCCAGAGAAGTGGGACGGTCGAGCAGACGCGCACCTCGTGCGCATCGAGGTCGCGATCACGAACCTTCCCCTCAAATACGATGATTCACACATTGGTGACGATGGCGCCGGCGGCGAAACTATCATGGAGAGTTCCAACTCCAGTATAGAGCTCCGGATATCCATCGGCGACATCCCGATGCTTGAAAGCAACAGCACAAAACCAGGAAGACCGTACCACAACCAGCGCATGTCTGTCGAGGGCGAAGAGGACACGTCCTGGGCGAACTTCTCTCGGATCGTACGAGCAACTTCAGGGCGGACAATGCGCGCGTTCATCGGCTCGAACGACCGCGACAGCGAATTGTATTCAACAGGAAACAGTGGCGGCGGCGGTGGCAGCGGTCGCGGTACACGGAGTCGGTCGGGTAGTGGTGGCGGCGCTGACAGCAATCGTGGCTCCATACCAACGTTGCAGCGCGCGAGCGGCAGCTTCTCGCAGTCCGTGCCAAACCTGCTGCGCTCCATGGTGAGCTACTTGGGGCTCTCCATGGAGGAGACGTTCATGTGCCAGATCTGCTTCGAGTACGTATCGCTTGGGAAATCCTTCCGACTGAGCAAGTGTGGCCACCTATTCTGCGAAGCCTGTCTGGAGAACTACCTGCAGTTCAAGATCGGCGAAGGACAAGTGTACCCGACGTGTTTTCATGAGAACGAGGGCGAGCCAGCGTGTTCGGCAGAGATCGTACCGGAAGATATACGGGCAGTAGTCTCCAAGAGTTCGTGGGAGAAATACCTCAAGTTCAAATTCAACAAGGAGAACGAGAACGCGCGGCAGTGTCCGTTCTGCGACCACTCGCAGGTGTACAAAGGCAGCGAGGCCCCCGAATGCGTCTGCGAAGCGTGCGGCGGCGGGTTCTGTTTTGTTCACAGCACTGCGCATCGTGGACGATCGTGCGCCGAGTACGAGAAGAAGATCGTGGCGATCGAGAAGCTCAACCACGCCATGATCAACGAGATTTCCAAACCGTGTCCCGGGTGCAACAACTTTGTAGAGAAAATTGGTGCGTGCTGATTGGTTTTAAGCTTACCATTGCTGGGTTCTCTTCTTATGGCTGAAGAGGCTGACTATCTCTTGCCACTCTTGAAATTTGTAGGTGGCTGTAATCAGATGAAGTGCGTGGTGTGCAGTACCAGCTTTTGCTGGATCTGTCGTGAGATCATCGACGATACGGTCTTCCCAGAGCACTTTCAGGTACGTATCAACAGCCACGCCTTGTGCTTTTCAGTCGCAGCTTTGTAGCGGTGTACTTATCTGCTTTCTTATTGTCAACACTGTAGTGGTGGAATATCCGCGGATGTCCAGGCAATCAGATGGCAGAAGTGGAGGAACAGTCGACGAGCCAGACCGTGTTTATGAAGTTGCTGCGTGGGCTGTTCTTCCTGGTCTTCGGACCGCCTGCGTTCGTGCTCGCAGTGGCGTTCACCGTGCTCTGTTGCTGCTGCGTGCCGTGCACGAAGATGTTCCACACGACTTACCGCAGCGCGTTCACGACGTGTCTCTGCGCGTCCGGGTACCTGCTGCTCGCTCCGTTCGCACTGGTGCTCGCGCTTGTGTGCTCGCCCTGCCTGTGCTGCATATACTGGTTCAATCCCGATGCGTTTGCCACCGACACGTACACGGGCGAGATCCCAGGCGTAAGCATCCAGGAGACGCAGATCGACGTGTCGCCGAACAACGATTCGATCTTCCGCGTGTCGTCGGCGTAACTTTTTAAGTACTTGCAGAATTAGCTAGAGTAGAGGTAGTTATGGGGGGAGACGTGATGCAGTCGTGTCCCTAAAATTAAAATGTAGCCATATCCCGTATTTGAAGCTGTTCCTAAGAACTCGTTTAAACTTGTTTAGCGAGACAGTTCTTATCCGAATGTCTCTTTGGAAGCAACTAACTTTGATTGGCAAAAACCATTGGAATGACACGAATGGAATAGCATTTAGCTATTTACTATTCTGCTGGACGACACATGCCTTTCAAGTGCGCGCGACCAGAGGATCGTGCCGGCGCGGCCCGATCGTCATCGTCCGCAGCGGCGTCCGCGTTCTACAACGAAGGCCAGTCTGCGAACTACACGACGCAGGCGAACGCTGCCATCCAGAAGGACCTCACGCGCCACGCACTCGAGCTGCTGCGCTTCGGAGCGACGCCATCGCAATCGCAATTGCTGGCATATAATGATGACAGCAAGGAAAGCAGCAGTAGCACGGACGCAGATCTATGGATGCTGCTGGACCTCGGCGCGGGGTCGGGGCTGAGTACTCTCGCAGCAAACGAGTGGTTGCTGGAGTGCGGACTGCTGGGCTTCACGCTAGCGTTCGACATCAGCGCGTCGATGCTGTCGCTCACAGCCGCAGCGGACAACACCATTGGTGCAGCGAAGGATAATGATGCCGCTCACGCAGCGCAGTATGACGCACTCTGTACCCAGCGCGCAGGCTTCTATCGCGGCAATGCAGCACAGAGGTTCCCGTTGCGCGATCGCGTGTTCCACGCCGCGATCGGCATCTCGATGCTCCAGTGGCTCACGCGCGAAGGGCTCGAGACATGTTTTGCGTCGCTGCACAGGCAGCTTGGTGGTGACAGTAGCGCAAGTAATACAGGTGACACGTGTGGTGGCCGCGCGGTGTTCCAAGTGTACCCGCTTACAGTCGAGTACGTGGAGCTGATGGAGCAGACGGCGAGGGAGATGGGATTCGCCTACGCCGAGGTGTTTGTGTCATTCCCGCACGCGACGACCGCCAAGAAATGGTACTTCTACATCGAAAAAAACATCAAGCTAGAGACACAAGACCAAGATAGTGAACGGCGCCATACTAAAGCACCAGCAGCATTAGGACCGCTCTGTCTCTTTGGTCGACGCTTCCATCGGCGCTGTGCGTGGCATCTGCTCTGGTCGTCCTCATCACAGACAGACTCGGTAGTCACTGGATTACGAGACCGCCTGGGAAAAGAACACGTGAAGACCGCGTGGCACATCTGGCGCAAGTACCGTCGCTCGTTACTCGTCGCGTCATCAGCTCAAGTAGTGACCCATGCGAAGGCGAAGCGGTCACTCGAGCTCTGGAAAAGCGACGAAGTGATCGGAAAAGCGCTCCAGAGCAGGTTTCTGCCTGAAAACCAGGGTCAAACGCAGGAAGAGCGAGGACAGGCGGCGAAAGCCGTCACGTACGAACTGTTCCTCTCACACATGGATGAGGTTGTCAACATTCTACACGCGGTACGGTTGCTTGTGATCAAGTGGGGGGGGGGGGTGAGCTCGACGGGTTCTAATGACTATGTTGTGAACGCGTTGTGAACTTGTTCTTTATCCAGGCGTACACGGAAGCTGTCGAGATCGAGTGCGCCTTGCCGTCGGAAACCTAGAAGATGGTGTTGATACGCAAAGAAACAATGTTGTTCTTCAATACGATTGATCTCATATGTAATCCTACTCCTGGACCCAATCCCTCCAACTGAGATATCCAATTAGCTTGTTGCTCGTATCTTCAGCACCAGATATTTCTCCAGCCGACGTCTCATCGGGCGCTGTCGTTGACCAGTTTATCAGTGGAAAGGTCCGTGAAGAAACCGCCAACCTTGGAGCCAATCACCATTCCATCGTCCCAGCCGCACAAACTTTCAGTCCAATGTCTCCATCAGAGGTCGTCAAATCGCAACGGCTGCTGAAGGTGGTCACCGAGTCTCCACAGGACAAGAAAGAGCGTCCGAGTCGCGGCGACGACAAGACTCGAGTCCTGGACCAGTTCCTGCACTTTCACGCGGCAAGAGCCTCAGCTTCCTGTCGCTCGAGTTCTTCTCTGTGCTCGCGCTTGCGCTTGTCGTCCGGTCTTTCGTCTCCAAGAGCAATGTTGAGCCATTGCTTGCATCATGGAAGCATGGATTGACAGTGATCGTAGCATGCACTTGCGCTGGTGTCCGGAACAGACCAGCGCGCGCAGGAGGGTGCGATCGCGCATTGCATCACTGGTGGTGAGTTTCGTGATGACGTACAATGCCAATCTTGAGCTTGCGCTCTGGTGATCGCGGTCGTGAAGATCTACGAATGCTGGTAATGTACTTCTATGACGTGAATGAGCCATGGTCGTCTGCTCAAAGGAAGCGGGAACTGAGCTGTGTGTGTAATGTGAAATGCACGTAACTATATGATTTTGATACTGACAGAGTTCTTTGTGGTCCTATCGCAAAAGCAAAAACTAAGAAAACCAAACAAGCAAACGCTCGCTGGCACTGACGCTGACACCCGGTGTCGCAATGCGCTCTCCTGTTTACTTGCGGTTGTTTCGTCGCTTGCCGACGCTGTTGCTATAGCGGTCGACGGCGTTGCGCTTGTTGCGCTTGGCCATGAGCTTCGGGTCGAGCGGGATGTACGCGTACGGCTCGAGTTTGCCCTTCTTCTTCATGTCGCCGCCGGCCTTCTTCGCGCGATACTCCTTGCCGGCGTCCTCGTCACCGCGCTTGCGCTTGATCTGCTTGGCGCTGCTGTTGTGCAGCCCCATCTTCTCGAGCTGCGACGCCACATCCATCTTGATCTTCTCTTCGTCGTCGCTGTCGCTGTCGCCCATCTTGGCGTCCTTGTCCGGGATGATCATTCTGTTAGCACAGCAAACAAACCACAGCCAGTCATTTCGTTAGTGTTAATTCAAAGTCGACAAGATCACATGTGTCAAATCCGGCCACTGGCCATCACTCTGCACCAAATAAATGCACATTGCAAAACGCACCGTCCATCCTTGGACATCTGGAAGTCTTCGTCGTCGTCGCTCACGTCGTCGTCGTACGCCGAGTAGACGTTCTTCACGGCGGCGTTCGAGTCCAAAAAGTCCACAATGTCGTCCTCGTCTTCGCGGATGACCTTCTTCTTTTTGTGCAGGTCCTTCTTGCGCTTCAGCGCCGCCTTGAGCGCCGAGTCACCGCCCCCGACCGCCTCGTCGTCTTCGTCCTCTTCATCGTCCGAGTCTGCCATGAATTCTTCGAACGTGCCCTTCGACTTCTTCGCCGACGGACCCTCGGCCTTCTTCTTGTCCTCGCGCTCCTTGGTCTTCTTGATGTGCTTGATCAGCGCACGGTCTTCCTCCGGCACCAACTCGGCAACCTCTTCGTAGCCGTACTTGCGGCACAGCTTGATGAGGATGATACGCGTCTTGGCGCGGAAACGGTTCTTGCTCTCCCCGATCCACACAAGCAAACCGTTCGTGATGTCCGGTAAGAACTCGCGGAGCTGCTCCTTTGGCAGCATGGCGATACCAAGCTTCATGAAACCGATCACGCTCTTAATCACTTCGCGAGCCTTCTCGTGCAGCAGCATGAGCACAGTCTTGAGCAGCTGCGGCATCGCAGCCTGGATCACAGCCTCTGAGCGACCAAACTCGAATACCAGACGACTCAAGCACACAACCGAGGCACTGCGCATGTGAGGCGTGCGCGCGGCGAGACCACCGAGCACCATTTGCAAGTACTCCATCAGCCCCGTCTCCGGGTGCTTGGCGCGCATGAGATTCGCCATGGCCACCAGGAGCTCAAACGCAGCTTCACGCGCCTTACCGTTCGCTTCTTTGGTGCAGAGAATGATCTCACCGACGAGGTTCGGGATCAGGTTGTCCACATTCACTTCCTGCGCGTCCACCATGGCGTTGATGAGGTGCACGAGGCAGCGGAGACGCATCTTCTTGGCCGGGATCGAGCATGTGAGCAGCGACTCGCAGATCGACTCGGTCATGTCCTTGAGGTTCGACTCCGTGGTCATGAACGACGGGTGGTTGTCGCAGATGCTCACGAGCACCGCGTACGAGCGCTTCTGCATCGCGCCGTCCGTGTCGTCGAGCAAGTACGGCTTGATCACACGGTAGAGCAAGTTGATGTTCTCAATGTCCATGTGCGAGATGAGCGTCATGGCGAGACTCATCTGCGCGTGCGCAATGTGCTTAAACTTGGTGAGCGCCTTCTGATTCACCGGCTTGCTGTCTTCCTTGCTGGCGGTCTCCATGCGCTTGGCCTGCGTCGTGGCTTCAAGCAGCTTCTGCATGATCTTCTTGAACGTCGTGGTCACGAACGTAGGCTCCGCGAGCGACGCAAAACCCTCGACCGTGTCCATGAGACTGCAAGACCAGACAACAAACAACGTAGCAACACCGTCAGATCACCATAATATACCGCCAATCAACAGACAGAATAGACAACTTACATCTGGGACTTCTCGGCGTCTTTCTCAGGGTCCAGCTCCTCCACGTAGCTGATCAGCAGTGGGAGGTATTTGCTCGAGTATTTGCCGAGTGCTGCGCGGTCACGCGCGAGCTTCTCTTCATCGACATTCTCGTCGTCCTCCTCCTCTTCCTCGTAGTCCTCTTCGTCATCGGCGTCGTAGTTGTCGCGGTTCACCTTGATCGCGCGCGTCTTCTTCACGAGCGCCTGGAGACCCTGGCAGACCGAGAGACGCAGCTCCGGGTAGCGCTTGTCCGCCATGGCGTTCGCGAGGATCTTGGCGACCTTCTTGAAGTTCTGGTCAATGTCGATCGCGTTCGCGCAGAAGCTCGGGAACAGGTCCCAGATCTGCATCGTGAGCATCTGGTACTTCTTGATCATGAGCGGCGTCGCGTTGTCCTCGCGGGTCTTGGTCTCGCAGTCGCGCGCGAACGCGAGCATCTTGGACGCGAAGAAGTCCAGCTCGCACGGGAACGACCGCAGCGAGTTCTTGAACACTGGTAGGAGCCACAGACGCTTCTCGCTGATCACTTCAGTCGGGTGGTCGAGCGACACAATCTCCAGGAACTCGCGCGGGCCGATGGCCGCGACTGCGGCACCGGCGACTTCAGCGAACAAGTCGGTCAGGTCCCGGTTGTCGCCGCCGTTGCGGCCAGGCATGTTCTCGGCGGCTTCGTGAAGCTCGCAGCACGTGATGAGGATCGGGTCGAACGCGGGGTGGCTCACCTTGCCGTAGAACGTAAACAGGCTCGCGAGCAGGCTGAAGATGTGCTTCCACGCACCCTGGAAGCGCAGCGTCATGAGGCTCTGCAGCGACGACAGGATGCGCGCAATGTCCGTGTACGTGGCTTCCTCTTCCAGCACCGTGGCGGAGACGCAGCGCGTCAGGATATACACGAGCGAGCGCGAGGTCTGCTTCTGGATCTTCTGGCCCGAGCTCTCAAAGTGCGCGCACACGTTCACGACCACGCGCGGCAGGAGCTCGCGCGCCATCGGCTCGTTCAGCTTGTGGAGACGCACGAGCGCAGTCTCCACGATGCGCACCGCGAAGGCACCGATGTCGTGGTCGTGCACAGTACTGCCGTCGGCGTTCAGGATCGTCGAAAGGATCTTCGCGAGCGTGTCCTGCGTGAGCTTGGATTTGGACTCGCGGGTCAGTGCGTCGAACGCTTCGTAGGTCACGATGCGCAGGTTCTTCGACGACGAGTTGATGTACTTGCAGAGCGCATCGACGAGCGATGACACCACCTTCTTCTGCAGCAGCGGCAGTGCGGTCTTGAGGAAGCCAATGAGCTGCACGAGGCGGGCTTCGTCCTTCGTGCTTGACGCAGCAAACACGTTCTCCGCGAAGCTGGCGATGTGCGTGGACAGCGTGTCGCAGTTGTTGTCCGCGTGCAGCTGCAGGATGTCGGTCGTCCACTTCTGGCCACCCTTGCGGATCTTTGGACGCGCGTCGGTCGCCAGCGACAGCAGCAGCTGGAACGACTTGAGCACTTCTGGACGCCCCCACACCGCAGGCGACGGCTCTTGCGCGAGCAGCACCAGACCCAAGCAGGCGCTGGCCGAGCGCAGGAGCGCACCTTCGCCGTCGGCTTCCTGAAGCACGCGCACGAGGCATTTGGCGATCGCGCTGTACTTGGCGCGCAGCACGGCTTCAGGTACGACTGGGAGAACGAGCGCGAGCAGCTGCGAGATCTCCTGCTGGTGCGACGTCGAGGCCGACTCGAGCGCGGTCATCAGCGCGGCAAAGTATTCGACATTGGAGATCGGTTTGCTGGTGTCGCTGTTCCCGCGGCGCTCGTAGATCACGTCTGTGATGGCGCTCAGCACAATGTTGAGCTTGGCTTTCTGCGGGTGGTTGCCACCGGCGTGCTTGCGCAGTTCCGTGTACGGGTCCATCTCTGTCTGTGTCTATCTATCTGTCAGTCTGGGTTCCCGAGGAGCTACGTTGGTGCGTTGCGTACGCTGTGTGTGTCTGTGCGTAGAGACGAGAGAGATCAACGCAGTCAGGCGAGCAAATTGGCAGGCGGGGCTCGTGCGGGTCGCTCTTCTCGGAAATGGCTGCGACTGCAATCAAGCGGCAGGTCGGTCGATGATTGCTGGAGCAGAATGAGTGACAAGCTCGAAACGGCATACGCAGCCAAACCAATGGCACGCGACGCAAGCGCTTCAAGCGACCTTCGAGCGACCTTCACCCAGCAGTGTGTACCCTGCAAAGTACGATTTCGGGAGGGCGACAGCGTCAACCAGCCCAGTGCGCTGCATTAATCATCCTCTTCACCAAGCAACAAGTGCATTTTGAGTTTCAGATTCTATTTGTTCATTTAATTCATGCACAAAAGATAGTATTTTACCCTTTTTACTTTGAATAAATCTTTGAAGCAGTCCGTTCATGCAAAATCAGAGGCCAATCGGCTTCTCCCCCTATTTGCGCGCGCTCGCATAGTTGCTCCCCTTGTCACACTCGCTCGCTTGCGGAAAGCGCAACACAAGAAGCGAAAGAAGCACACACGACCGACTGATCTGTCAGCACATTCGCCGCGACGATGACGCCACGCGGGGCCCCAACACTTGCAACAGCAGCAGCAGCAGCGTGTAAGCGCTCACTGCTCTTGCTGCTTTTGATGATGCTACTCACAGTGCTAGCCACGTGCGTTCCGGGCGTGTCGGCCGAAGTGGAAGGGCTCCAAGTCGTTGAAGCGGTTGCGGTTGCAGCGAACGAGATGAACACCAACAAGGACAGTGACAAGGAGAGCATCAAGGACAACGTCAAGGCAGTGGTGGCACGCGATCCCACGGCGAGCCGCTTCGCATACGTGACGGTGCACTACGAAGGTACGTCGCGCGACGCCGAGTACGTGTTGGGCATCCAGGTGCTCATGCAGTCGATCAAGCTCACGGGCACGCCGTACGATCTCGTGGTGCTCGCGTCCGACTCGGTCTCGGAGGAGTCGAAGCACATCTTCCGCTCGATCGGCTGCCGCGTGCTGGACGTCACGAACATCGAAAACCCGTTCCTCGGCGGCACGCTGCGCAACAAGAACTTTATCTACACGCTCAACAAGCTGCACGTGTGGAACCTGCTCGAGTACGAGCGCATCGTCTACCTCGACGCAGACAACGTGCTCATCCGCAACGCCGACGAGCTCTTCCTGTGCGGAAATTTTTGCGCCGTGTTTATGAATCCATGCCACTTCCACACGGGCTTGCTGGTGGTCACCCCGGATGCGCAGGAGTACCAGCGGCTGCTGAACGCGCTTGGCCACCTCGAATCGTTCGACGGCGCAGACCAGGGCTTCCTCTCGTCCATGTACAGCCAGGACCTACGCCGCGCGCAGCTGTTCAAGCCCAGTCGCGCACAGGAGGTGCAGGGCAAGCTACCCAAGGGCATGCGTCTCCCCGTGGGTTACAACATCAACCACAAGTACTTTTACGAGCAGTACCACTGGAAACTCTTCTACCTGCGCCACTTTGCGTCCATGACATCGCCGATCAGCCCCGTCAAGGTCGTGGTTGAGTCGGCACGCGGGATCCCGGCGGTCACGGTGGGGTTCCCCATGGCGCCGGTGCTCAAGCCCTGGTACTGGTGGGCGTCGTTCTTCATGGACCTCCACGCGATCTGGCACGACATCCGCGCGACTCTGCCGAGCAACCAAGAGCACTACGCGCGCGAAGAGGCCGCGAAGACGCTTGTGCGCTTCTTTTTCTGGCTCGCGCTGCTCACGGGCGTGCTCTACGCGCTCAAGCTGTCGCTACCGATGGCGCAGCTGCGCCAGCGCTGTGCGGACCTGGCGATGCGCAACAATAAGCACTCGCGCCGCGCATTCCTGCTGCTGCGCGTCGCGCTGGTCGCGATCGCGGCGCGGATCGCACCCCGAGGCGTGCACCCGCTCGCTCCAGTACATTACGGCTACGTTCTGACGATTATCATGAACGTGTTCCTGCTCATCTATATTGCGTGTGTGGTGTCGAACTTTTGGTGCCCCGCGAGCCACATCAACATGCCGCCAGTGCTCTATGTGACGCGCTTCTGGACGTACGTGGGCGTGTCGTTGGTGTCCGAGTTCTTCGTCGTGTGGTTCAGCACGTGGGTGATCTTCCCTAATGTGCTCTGGCGCCTTGTGTTCCTGTTCACAAGCATCTTCCTTTGCGGCGTGTGGCAAGTGCAGTTCTTCAAGTTGTGTCTCAAGGCCGAGTTTGGCGGCAAAAAAGAGCGCCTGCGAAGCCTGTAAGCAGGGTGCGGATGGAAAATCAGCCGTGCTCTAGAGCTCCAGACAAGCAAGAGTTCAAGCGACCAAGAGCGACGGTGACTATGTAACGAGTGGTGTACAAGAGGGTGATCATATTTATACAAAGAGATACGACACTGCACGCTATGAAGTCAGTCAATCGCCTTGACGCGCTCAGTTGTCTAGGAGAGAACGAGCGAACGAAGACAGAGGAGAGAAGCAAGACATACACACAGGAGAGACACACAGAGCTGACACAGAGCTGCCAGAAGGGAGAAATTTAGAACTGTTATAGAGAGAAGAGAGAGCTTGCAAAACGCGACTACTATGTCGACCAGAGGCGGAACGTGCAGTCAGAGCTCGAGGATGCCAGGAACCTGCTGTTGGGCTCAAACTTGACCGACTGCCAGTCAGACATGACACAGAGAGACACATAACCAGATAGAGAAAACAACAAAATGAATACACATGCTAACCCAAAGTCTTCACCATCATCTTCATCATCATGACAAGCCATCATGCAAAACAAAGCAATAGCACGCACCTGCACGGGTCCCTCGTGGCCCTTGAGCTCAGACATAAACGCGTCAGTCTTGAGGCTGAAGAGCTTGATGCTGCCGTCGTCGCTGGCGCTCGCGAGCACCTTGCCGCTGCGGTCGAACGCGACGCTGTTGAGCGGGTGTTGGCCGCCGTCGATCGTCGCACGCTCGGCGACCATGCGCACGTCCCAGACCTTGACGAACCCGTCGGCGTCGCAGGACGCGATCGTGTCGCCCGTGAGTGAGAATGTGACGCTGTTGCAGGCGTTCTGGTGGCCGTAGAACGTCTGCACGCAGAGCCCCGAGCGCATATCCCAGATCGAGACCGTCTTGTCGCCCGAGCCTGTGCATAGATTGCCCGTGAACGGCTGGAAGCAGACCGAGTTGACTGAGTCGACGTGGCCCCGGAAGGTCTTCCGGCACTTGCCCGTCGCTAGGTCCCAGAGCTTGCACGTGTGGTCCATGGACGCGCTCACGAGGAAGTCACCCTCGTGGTGGAACACGCTCTCCCAGACCGGGTGCGAGTGGTCCGTGAGCGTGAGCGAGCAGGACGCGCTCACAAAGTCCCAGATCTTAACCGTGTTGTCGCCCGAGGACGTCGCCACGTGGGTGCCCTTTGGGTGGAACACGATGCCTGCGAGCCAGCTGCGGTGGCCCTCGCCGCTCATGATGAGCTCGCAGTTGGGCACGGACCAGAGCTTCCAGGTCTCGTCGTCCGAGACCGTCGCGACGATCGGGTTCTTTGGGTGGAACGCGATCGCGGCGATCGAGTTGCCATGGCCCTGACAGGTCTTGACGAGCTCCATGCGCTCCACGTTCACGGCTTCAAAGCGCTTCTCAAAGAACGGGTTGGCGCCGTCGTGCGTGGGGATCTTGGTCTCCCCTTCGCTCTTTCTAGACGACGCTTTCTTTGACGACGACGATGAGCTCTTCAACGAGCCAGTGGATCCTGGAGCTCCACCACCGGAGTCCTTGGGCTTGATACTCTGAGCCGCTGATGTTCCGCCGCTACCAACACCGCTGGACCCCGTGGCCTTAAGCTGCGTCTCGAGCGCCTCGGCCTTGGCTACCTGACGGTCTCGCTCCAGGCGCATGAGCATCTTCTCCTTCATCGAGTTCTCGTACTTGGTCTTGAGCTCCTGGAGCAGCGGCTCGTAGGATGCGATGTGCTTCTCGAGTTTCTTAATCTTGGCTGCGAGCGCCTCTTTCTCCTGCAGCACGCGCTGGTGGTGCATCTTGTGCACGTCGCGCTGGTGGCGGAACTTGTCCCACGTGCCCTTGGCCTTCTCCGTGACCTGGCGCGTCTCGTCCAGCTGCTTGCGGAGCTCCTTGACCTGGTCGTCCAGCGCCTGGTTGCGCAAGTAAATGTCCGGCACGACGCTGATGTCATCCTCGTGCAGCTTGCCCTTGGAGATGAACTCGTACCACTCGTGGTTGAACATGTCAAGCGTCCGCGTCATGCCCACTTTGATTAGGAAGTTGCGGATGAAATCGTCCACCACAGATGGACGCACCTGCGTGTGGATGCGTGGCAGTGTGGACGACAGTGAGCGACTGAGCTTTGAATTCGAGCCTCCGCCTCCACCTTCGGGCTTCTCCGGTGATCCTTTCTCGCTCGTGGCGTACATGTCGGAGACGGGAAACGATGCTCCATCACTGCCACCACCACTACCACCACTGGACGCACCAGTGCCGCCACCACTAGCAGCGGAGGACTTGCTGAGGTTGCGCAGCACGGCTTCAAAGTCCTCTTCCTCGTCGTCATCGTCGTCGTCCACGCCCAGCGCGGCGTCGTCCACCGCGGCGTACTGGAACGCGTCGTCGTCTTCGTCGTCCGAAAACTGCACTTTCTCGAGCCGCACGAGCTCTTCGTTCGCGCGTCTCGCCGCTGGCTGTTGTTGCGGCATGTTTGCTCTCTTGACGTTGACGCTGCTCACTGGACTTGGCTTCTAGTTGGGAAGAACGCTTCTTAAGCTGTTGGAAATCTCAAATGCTCCAACACATCACACACACACACACACAGAGCGGCGACGGTTCAAGAGCATGTGGGTCGGTCGCTGGCGTCTCTTCATCGTATTAGCTGCTTATTAATATCGCACACACACACTCGAGTCTCTCTGTACAGTCAGTCAATCCATTGTCCTACCTTCACGATCGATCTCTCATTGCTGCTTCTCCTTGCTCTCCTCTGATACTGTCGTTACCACTCCCTCTGCTGCTGCTGTAGTTGTGGTTACTGCTGCCTCCTCTCCTGACTGCGCTGCTTGAGCCGCCTCCTGCGCCGTGATCTTCGCCTCCGCCTCCTTGCGCTGGCGCTCCCGCTGCTCCGCCATGAGCTTCTCGAACTGATGCTGCAGCATCTCCTTCTGGTCCTCGGCCGCCTGCTTCGCGAATGTGATCAGGAGCGCGTCCTCCCGTGTCAGCTCCAGCTCCTTGCCCTCCTTGTAGCCGGCGATGAATGCCAACAGCACCGACTGACCAACCATGAGCTTGTCTGCGAACCACGATTGCGCGTTCATCTTTGCAGCCTCCACGTCTTCCTTCTCCATTTTCAATGCGACATCGCGTCCGGTCTTCACGAGGTCCACGATCTCGTCCACGTTCTTCGAGAGCGTCGTGACCACACCGTCCTTGCTGCGATGTTCGTCCACGGTCGCGCGCACATTCTTGATCACGGCCTCCGCGTCAATCGTGTCCTTGGCGTGCGCGAGTTCCTGCTTGATGTAGTCCACGTTCTGCTCGCCCGTGGCGCGCAGCGTCTGCAGATTCGTCAGCACCTGTGTGCCCTCGAGCTTCTCGCCTATGAAGTCCATGTTCTTGCTCGTGTTGTCCTCGACCTGGCCGCGCAGCCGGCGCGCGGCGTCCTTGATCTCCTGCTTGCTCTTCTCGAGGTCCAGGTCGCTCGGGTCCTGGAACGACGCCACGTACTCACGCCACGCATCCCGGATGTTGCGCCGGTGGTCCGCGAGCGTGAACTCCCACAGGTCCACGAACGTCGGCTTGCGCAGCTGCTGCTCCATCTCGGGCGGGTTGGGCAGTCCAGGCATGCGCTGTAGCATCCACCAGTCCAGGCGCCGGATGGACGTCTGTACCACGCGCACGCTGCGCTGGAAGAGTGAGTAGCTCTTCGCGACGGGCGGCGGCGGCGGTACCATTGCTGCTTCGCTTTTGGCTCCTGTGAGGCAGTATATGTGTGTTGTGTGTGGTGATTGATTTTGATGCTCTTTCATGTACAGCCCCGTAGAAGTCGATATGCGCTCAATTTACCTACCTGATCGATATATGCAGGTTATATATTGATACATTCCATTTTACCTACAATAATCTATTCAGTCTCACTATTTTACCAAGACTATTAGATGATACAGTATGACGCGGATACCATTCGAGCCAACACCAGACACATTTCCACCACACATACACACCACAACAAGCGATCCAGAATGGCGCTCCGAGTGCTCTTGTCCCGCTGCGCGCGCCGCGGCGCCGCCCAGACCGCTTGCTCCATGCGTCCACTGTCCGGTCTCCCAGCTGCTGCGGTTGCGAACAGCGCGCCAGCTCTGCTGAGTGCTTCAATGCCGGTGCGCCACTTCGCCAAGGCTGCCAAGAAGGCAAAGGGCGGCAAGCAAGCCGCGGGATCTTCGTCGTCGAGCGACAATGGCAGCGGCGATGGCAGTGACGACGGCGCGTTCTCGCTCGAGAAGACCAAGAAGAGCATGACCGGCGCCGTGCTCAACTTCACACGTCAGCTGAACCAGATGCGTCCGGGCAAGGCGGACGCCGGCATTTTCGACGACCTCAACGTGCAGGCGTACGGCCAGTACACCGCGCTCTCGCAGCTGGCGCAGGTCGCGGTGTCCGGAACGCACTCACTGAGCGTCACTGTCTACGACCCATCGGTGCGTACATCGAACTACGTTCTTGCTGATGTGTCCAACTAGGTTGACTGATCTGTTGTGTCTTTCGATGCTGCCAATGACTGACCAGCTCCTCCAAGACATCCGCAAGGCGATCGAGGCGATGAACCCCGTGTACTCGGTGCGCGAAGACGGCGCGAACCTCGAGATCTCCTTCCCAAAGTACGTATATCTGTCTGCTTGGCTGTCTGTTTAGCTGTGTGTGTGTACGCGGCTTCATAAAGACTAACGCTATCGTTACCCACTCTTGAAAATGGTCGTGCAGGATGTCGAAGGAGACCCGCGCCGAGCTGCAGAAGGCCGTGAAGAAGCAGGCGGAGCACGCCCGCCAGCATGTGCGCCGCGTGCGTCAGGATGCGATGAACCAGGCGAAGAAGCTCAAGGAGGAGATCTCGGAGGACGACATGAAGAAGCAGACGGAGCAGATCCAGAAGCTCACGGACGACGCCGTGAACGAGATCGTCAAGCTGCTTGCGGCCAAGGAGAAGGACCTGGTCGCTGTGTAATAAGCAGATGAGGAAGGTTGGATGGATCATCACAACATACTCAAACCAAATTCAAAAAGCTCTCGATAAACAAACAGCAACCAATACTTTGTGTCTCTACGATATCCCCTTCCTTCTCCATGTTATGTTCTTTCTTGATCGCCATGCCGCTTTTTCTACAGCACGCTCCACTGGTTACGCACGCGCACAGAGCCGTGGCGCACGAAGCGCTTCCGGTCGTCTAAGCAGTTGAGTAGCTGACGCAGCACCATGTCCTTGTACGGGTGGATGAGCTCGTACGGGATCGTCGCGAGCTTTGCGAGGCAGTCCAGCGCGTCGTGACGGTCCAACGCGCTTGCTCTGTATCAGATCAGACATAAGACATAAGATAAAGAGGTTGTGAGTTTGAGCAAGTCATGAAGCAGTATATCAATCCACTCATGCATCAGACAGCGTACCCGTGCTGCGCTTGCTTGAGCAGACCAGGGAAGACGTCCTTGAGGAAAGGCTTGACGCTCTCCACGGACTCGAAGAGCAGCGACTTGAACGTCTTCATCGCGGGGCTACCAAGTTCTTTCTCGTCCGAGTTGATCGCCTGCACCATGAGAGGGAAGATGCTGCCCATGTGCGGCAAGTAGATCGCCTTGGGTGAGTTCGAAATGACGTGCGAGAGCGCCACCAGCGCTTCGACGCTTTCAGTAGAACTATGGGTGCGAATGAAATCCACCAGCACGGGGTACACCAAGTCGAATGTGCGTTGGCGGTACAGGAACTGCATAATGCATACACACCAAAGATAACAACAACAAGACAGCATTAGCAAACAGAACAGCAATATCAGACCTTGATCAGCAAGCAAGCCGCAGCATACAACAACAACAAGCACGTACCATGATGAGGGCTCCGCATTTACGGTTTAGCACGTCCGGGTACTCCGTCACTAGCAGCTTAAAGCTCTTGGCGACCTCCATGCGGATTGACGAGTGCTCGCTGGGGTTCTGCGGCGTGAGGAACTTGCACAGGAACAGAAGGCACACTGGCACGTGCTCCTTGTGACCGCGGATCACCAGTGCCTTAGCGATCCATACGTAGATCTGCAACGCCGCGACACGCACCGAGAACGCCTGCTGCTCGTCCAAGATGATGTCCGAGAGCTTACGCTCGAGCAGCAGGTTGATCAGCGCATCAAACTCTTCACCGTCCGACATCTTGTTCACGATCGACGCGAGCGATTTTGCAGCAGAGAGCGCGGCTTCCGAACTAATGAGCTCGATCTGTTTCTGGTCCAGAGGCAACGACGACGAGGCTGCCGTGCTGCTGCTTCCTGACTGCGCGAGCTCAAGCAATGTATTGATCACCTTGGAAATCTCTGGCAGTGCGATGTTGCGGTTCGCCGAGTTGATGACTGCAGAGAAGAGCGGCACGAGCTGCAAGTACGCAGGTTGCTGCGACACCCCCGCGCTCTGCGTGCTCAGGAATGCAGACACCGCCGCGTTCGCGAGCAATTGTTGCGTCTCAGTAGACACATTTTGCATTGGCGTGCGGAAGATACGCGCGCAGGACGCCAACTTGGCTTCGCCCAGCACCAGGTTCTTCTCCGCAGCGTCCGCCGCCGTGTTCGTCACCGCCGCGAGCAAGCGGAACACAATAGAGTTCTGTCCGCCACTCGTCACACAGAACTCCATGCTTGCCTTGTCGTCCGCGTTGAGCTCGATGATCTTGGCCACCGCGTTGAGGATCCCGTTCACATGGCTCTGTGTACCAGCGGCATTGATCTTTTCGACAAAATACACCTTGGAAGACGTGCTCTCCTGCACACACAGGTCCACGAGACGTACGGTCGTGGCCTGGAAAATGGACGCTTCCTGGGATAACTGCGTGACTGAGTCCAGCAAATCCTGGAAAAAGGTGTCGTGCGTGCGACCCGAGGACGCGAGCACAGCCGCGACGCTCACGCTCTGTGCGTCTTGCTTGACTGCGTCCATAAGCTGCGCGAGCGAGATCTCCATCACAAACGCCGCGTAATTCTTCACCGTCGCCTTTTGCTTGATCGTCGATATCGCACGCAGGCTCTGGAGACATTCTTGACGCACTTCTTGGCTCGGATCGAACAGCAGGAACTTGGTGAAGAGCTCAATCAGTGCCTTGATGTGCACCGCCTCGACAATCGGTGACGGTGGGTATGTGACCAAGTGCGAGAGCACCTGGATCGCCGAGCACTTAGACGTCGGTGTGCTGAGCGCTGTCGTGTCTTTGTTGTTCAGATACGCGACGAGTGCGTCAATGAGCACGAGCGCATGCGGACGCATTGGCTGTGCGGACGCAGACTGGTCTACTTCGCGGTCGATTGTGTTGACAATCAAGAGCAAACGCGCGACCGACGCCTCGCACTTGGAGTTCGTGCTTGTCGCGCTTTCGTTGAACTGCTGGACCAGCAGCGGGATCGACGCCTCGAGCACATGTGCGAACGCGAGCATCGAGTCCTTGCCGAGCGCTGCAAGCACCTGGCCCGCCGACACGCTCACCAGTGAGTCGGTCGCGTGACCGGTGAGGTCGCTTGTAGCGCGCGTCGTCAGCTCCACAACAAACTTGTTCCATGCGTACGCAGCGCCGCCCGACTCTCTGGTCTTCGCGAGCCCAATGACGCCCGAGAAGCGCGAAATTGCTGCGAGCGACGCTTCGATCACCTCCTTCTTCTCGCCCTTTACGACTTCATGGTAGAGCGCGTTCGCGATTGAGAGCATGTGCAGCAAGACCACGTTGATCGAGTACGCTTCGCAGCAGAACACGAGCGTTTGCAGCGAGTCGAGCTTCGCCTCCACGACCGTCGACGAGAGCTTCTCGAGCAGGAACGGGAGCACGTGCTTCGCCAGCAAATCCGACGCCGCAAACGCCTTACGAAGCGACAGAATCAGCTCTTCTGACGTGATGCCATACGGGTCGTTCGGCGGCGGCGTGAACGTGATCGGGAAGTAGCACGAGATCACGTCAAAGTACTGCTGTAGCAAGCTGTCGTGGCGGTCAAACACGGCCGCGAGCTTCGACATCAGCTCGCACGCAATCTGCAGACACAGCAGTAGATTGCGCGGGTCCTTCTCGCCCTCCATCGCGTTCAAAAATGCTTGCGCAAACAACTGCCCCTGGTCTGCGTCATCGTCGCTACGAGACTGCGCTGGCGCCGTGACGAGCACGTCGACCACGTTCTTCTGCGCGAGCGCGAGCTGCATGAGCTCGAAGCACTTCTTGCGCATCGCCTGGCCCAGTTGCGGCACATGCAGCACTTTCACCATCTTCTGGATGAGCGTGATCGTGACCGCGGGCGCCGCGATCTTTTTCGCGTGGTTGCTTTCGAGCGCAAGCAGCGCCTGCAGACACGCGTTCGCGCTCGGGTAGTCTGCGAGACGGTCGGCGAAGAAGTCCACGAGCAGCTGCACCGCGTTCACGGTGAGCGGCAGCTCTGGCAGGCGCGAGAGCACTTCCGCCAGCAGCTGTGTGGCGCGCGCCCGCACTTTGTCGTCCGCGGCCGTGAGGTGTTGACCGAGCGCCTGGATGAGCGCCTCCATGGTCACCTTGCGGTGCACCTGCATCACGACCGTGTTTAGGCTCGTCTTGTGCACGTTGTCGTCGTTCTCCGGGTTCACGAACGCGTCGATCGCCGGCGCCAGCGGGGCGTCCAGGCTGAACATTGCTGCTGCTGCGTTGCTACTGCTGTTTGCCCTGTTAAAGAGAATGCGCGATGTGGTTGATTCGATCCCTGGTTGGTTGTTCACCAGCACCAGCGAGAGTTTTCGAAGAGAAGGTACATTGTGCCTCTTGACATGGTACAGTGTGCCGATGAGCAAATCGACTGAACCCACTTCTTGAATAGTCTCTCCATACGATATTCGCAGAAAGGGTCGAAAACAATGTCAGCCATTGCGCAGACGAGCACTCGGATGAAATAGATGCGCTTGTAGACTTGAGGAGACAACGTGCGTCGCCACCGCGCTCGGATATCGTCTGCAAGCCAGGGTGTACCCCGCGAGCACTGCCAGGAACGCCGTGCTTGGCAGCTGGGAGAGGATTTACTTGTAAAAGCGTCTGTGGGACGAGGAGCATCGTCTCCAGCATTGTATTGCGGCTTTCATACTTGATTCCAAAAGTTTTTCATGAAAACGTGGCGAAGCAATCGAGAAGAGTGTGGGCGCCACAACTGTACCAGGTACATAGTGTACCTTATCAATTTGACATCTATGAAGCACAAGGAATTGACATTTGGTTTTCATTTGGTCTCAAGCTGCAAGACATGAATACACGCAATACGTACGCAGTTCAGCTTGGAAGAAGAAAAAAAGTGTAGGTGCTCGCTCTTTTACGATGGAACGTGGAACGCAGAACTGCTCGCGATGTTGTGGCGGCAGATCGGACACGACGGACGCGGAAGTCGCTCCACGCAGGCGTTGCAGTAGATGTGGCCGCAAGGAATCAGCACGCGGTCCACCTTGTTCTCGAGACAGATCGCGCAGATCAACGAATCCTGAGCATCTCTCTTCTCGCGAATGGCATCGTCAATCTGGGCCGACGCCACGCGTCGTCCTTCCTCGGCTTGCTCCAATCGCTGGCGAAGGCGAAGATTCTCGTGCAAGAGCTCCTCGTATTCTGTGCTCAAGGAAATGTTGAATCGCGAGAGCATGTCGTTCACCGCCAACACTACATTTGTAGCAGGCACTATCGTCGAGGAGTGTCCGCTGTGAGGTGATGTTCCGCTGCTCAGTGTCAAGGAGGCAGGAAGCTGGTTCTGCTGCAAATCTCCAGTAGCATGTTGCACAGCTTGACTAACAAGGTTCTCGACCAAAGTTGCTTCTTGGCGGGCTCCTCCAGATGCACTGAATCCACTGCCTTGACGTGCAGACTGGAAAGTGTAGATCTGGCTGCTTGGAAACCACTTGGCGAGCGTTTTCGAGACTTTCACTTCGTAGTTGCTGATCTCAGCGTTGCTTTTCTGTTCCTGCACAATCTTTCCATACCGAAGGAGCCCCTCAAGCTCCACCGCAACGATCTCTCCAGGTAAATGTGAGTTCAGTGGCGCCAGTTCAATCGCAGCTTGGTCGGACTCTGCCAATGGCTCCCCAATGACTCCTCGCAGCTTCTCGACGATCAAATCAGTATCCTCGCACACGTTCATCAGCTGGAGCAACGAATCAATCTCTGTCACGTCACATGTGAGAATGGACTCGATACTGGAACACTCTTGTAGGATGCCTCCAAGAAGCTGGTTGATGCAGCCCGCAACGACTTGGCTCAAGCGTAGACCATTTTGAGTTGCCAACGTGCGCTTGGCGACATAGATGACGTGAGCAATCTGGTCCAGGAACGACAAACTAAGCATCGACGCCGAACTTTTGGTCACATCGACTCTTCTGAACGGATGGTCTAGCTTTGCAATGAACTGTGACTGCACTGTGTCGACGTACTTGATTTCAAACCTCGCCAGCTCCACGATGCGCCGGTTGATATCTTCGAAATCTGGGATAAACCCAAACGGTTCGCTCGAAGTTGCCTTCTGTTGCTGCACCGTGATGATCTTCCTAACTCCGTTTCCAAATTGCTGCGAAGCTAGAATGGAGTTGAAGTGGGCAACTGTGTCGCACGGAGGAAGCGTGTCAAGACCGTCAGTGCGAAGTTCTTCCGTCACGACAGCGCTGATCCCGGGAACACCTAAGATCTGGCACCAGCGAGTGGAGATTCTGGGATGCACCACATGTAACTCGGACAGGTTGACTCGCGCGCAGAGCCATGACGAGTCGTTGTACGCCATCTGAAGCATGGGCTCCATCACAGACAAACTAGATGGAAGATGGATACTCTTCTTCGCGTCAACCGATAGCGTTTGGCTGCTATCTGCTAGTGTCTCAACTAGCAGGTTGATAATGCGGGCGACAGCAATCAGCTCGTTTAGATTCAGCGGCTTCCCCTTGCACTCTGCGTGAAGGTCTTGAAGCAACACAATGTAGTCGTCCACCTCTGGGGCGTCTTTCGATCCCAAACGACGGAAGAGCGTGTCGTAGGCTCCAAACGCACGAGGAACTTCGTACATCAACGGCGCCAAATTCTCTCCGAGATGGAAATACAATCGAGATCCTTTCACGAGCGATGACCCAATTGGAACAATCGCCGCATTCGCGACTCGGAGTTGATCGTCGCTGCACAGAGTCTCCCATGAGCTCTGAAGATATTTGAATATTTCCTGGAACACTTCCACCATGGGGAGATGGAACTGCCACTGCAAAGTGGACGATTTATCTCCAGAGGTCTCACCCGTGATGTGGAACAAGTGCGCGAGCACAACGTCTTTCTCTGGCGGCGAGACAATGCTCAGTCGACTCCAAAGGATTCGGGGTGGCACCGCTGAACTCAATACGATCGGCTTACTTGTGAACACGAGCGCTTGGTCGTCTGGGGTGGCACAATCAGAGTATTTGATGACCACTGTGCGAGAAGTGAAACTTCCGGCTGACGCTGTACGCTCATAACAAACTGCTGGAACGAAAGCGATTTGCGAGATCGTCTCAAAGAAAGATCGAGAGCGATCGAACTTTTCAAAGTTCTGCACGAAGAACTGGTGAAGCGCGATAATCAGGGTTTCGTCATCGGCGACCAATTCCAGCTTATTTGAGAAAAGAGCTTCGATCCGGCGTGCGCATCCAATAAAGATGTCGACCGTGATCTCACTGCTTAGCCCAATTTCTCCCATGAGATCAAGCCACTCTGTGCTCTGGTATTCGTTCGCTGGAAACTGTTCCGGAACACCACGGTATATCGTCGTCAAAACTTTGTTCCGTGGGTCAAAGAACGCACTTGCTGGCTGATAGACTCCTTCCACATCTCGAAATAGTGCAGTGATCTTCAACATCCTGGTGAGCTCGGAGTCGCCACGCAGAGTTTGCCATTTTTGCTTGATAATGCCGAGAATGATATCGCATTGCTCTGGGGCGAGCTGACCGTACATCGGAAGTAAGTAGATCAGCAACTTGGCGTCGCTCATCTCTTGAACGCCGAGGTCTTTGTAAAAACCTGTCAGTCGCGGATTCACCTTCAAGAAACTCTGACGAGCGTTTGGAGGCAGCGGAATTGTCGCCAGGTCGATCTCCGGAGGAACTAGATAGAAGTCCCCAACGTCAATCGCGCAGGCGGCATGACAAATGTTCACGAATATCGGAAGCTTCTTGAGCATATCCAAATGCATTCGATTGAACCCTCCGTGGTTGCTGCTGTGGTAACTGAAGAATTCAGCAAGGAAACCGGCGTCTTCCTCGCTCGTCTTGCTCCAGTCGATACCACTCCAGTGAGAAGTAGAGAGGGTATCCAAAACGGTGATCGCCAGGTTTCGACTCTGAGGCACCATATCGTTTTCTTGCCCGGTAAAGTAGGAGAGCTCGATCATTGCGGTACTCAAGCGAACCAACGCATGGTGGAGAGTTTCACGGCTGCAATACTCAATCTCGATCACTTCTTCGACCATGTCAATCACAATAGCTTCGCCTTGCTCATCAGCCTGCTCGGCTTCAGTTTCCAATTCGATCGAAGCACTTCCTTCACTTGAGGTCGCGTTGTTCGGTTGCTCGTTTTTCATTGGCTCAGTACTGCTGCCAATAGTCACTGATGAGCCGTCATCACCATAGTGTGCAAAAGCATCCGCAAATTGATCACTTGGAAGATCAGGGATATCAGCACTTTTGTTGTCACCTGACTCCTTCTCTTCTTCTTCTGAGTCATTCGCTCCCACACTCGCTCGCATCTCCAGGTCGTCTTCACCCTCAGAAACGTCTTCGATCATTTCCTCCTTCAGCAGTCTATTTTTCGATAGTTCCATCAGCTCTCGCCGCTCTCTTTCAAGATCTGCCAACTTTTCTTCGTGCTTCGCTGTTGTAGTTGCGAACCAGAGAGAAACTTCGTCGAGGATACTGGATTCACCTGACTCGCGCCAGACGCAAATTGCTGCATCGGGTTTTCCACAAGTAACTAGACGTGATCCTTTGACTGGGATAAGCGGCCACGAACTGAAGTAGCCCAATGATCGACGCTCAAATCGCACTTCCTGCCAAAATCGATACAGCCAGAGTCGATTGATCTGGTCACGGCTCTCAGGATCCCACGCTACAATGTCCTGGTTCTTCCACCTGGATGGAAGCACTTGGTCGATGTGATCTGACAACGTCTTGATTGAGAAGAATGTCAAACCCATGATCGAAACAAATCGACTGTCGGAGAAGTAGGCGTGCAGACGTTGTCGAGCTTCCAAAGAAATGAACATGTCCGCTCTTGGTGCCAGGAGTTGGACTTGGTTGAAACTTCCTAGCACGTAGCTGCTGCGCTGGTTGAGCCGAATTACACCTGCACTGCCATCTTCGAGAGGTAGCACTGGCAGACCGTTAAACTCAGACCAAACGGTGCTTGACTCACTGGGAAGTGGAAACTGTAGATCACTGAGGCAGTATTCGAGTAGCGGCAAGCAGACGCCGGAATGGATGTCCGACGCTCTCATGCGTCGAAGAAATCTTCTCATCGCTCTTGGCGTCAGAGACTGCACTCGAGATGGAAGCAAGCGGAAGCAATCAGCTAGGAGTGCTTGAGGAATGTTGAAGGCTGGGAAGTAAAGTTGCGCAAACGATGCCACCTGCGAAGAATTATAAAATGTGTTAGTAAATACACGATGCTAATCAGTATCAGAAGATGCACAAAAATACCTGGATATCCATGCCAACAAGATCAACCATGAACCCGCTGTTCAGTGCTCGGTAGCTTCCGTCTGTGCACAAAAAGAGCTCATGGGATGCGATGTTCTGATACATCAGGTTTTGAACCAAGGTCCCCAGCTCGTTGCTCTTGATGCTCTGCATAGACAGACACACGCAATACCCCATTCATTTCAATGCGATAATCACCACACAACAACAACAAAAGACAGGGAAACGTACCCGGAATAGACGAGGCCACACGTTGTACAAAGCCTTCGGGTACGTGTTTTCATACCGCCTCTTCGCGACCAAGAGCAGCTTCATGTACGCGTCGACTACGCCATCCTCCAGTAGTGTTCTGTTCCAGTTAGCCTTCACTTGCGTCTCACTCCCGTTGGCTGTACTACTGCTGAATCCACTGCCGCTGTTGGAAGGCAAGGAGACAAGGAGACGCTTCTCCTTCATTGTTTTCTTGAAGCATCCATTGATGTGAACTGGTAAACCGATCTGCTGTCCAGTATCCACAATCTTGTACAGACGACCATGCAGCAGCCTTGCAGGATTGCTATCGCGATACATATGGCACGCAACGCTAACATAGGGCGTCGAGCCAAGCACTTCGTGCACCGGTGAGCAAGCCAGATCTCGACTTCTTCCAGCCCCAATGTTGTCGCACAGCAACCATGTGTCACGATGATGGCGATTCTCAATATCTAGTTCGATCTCAAACTCGACTTGATTCTCAGGTACAACCGGACTCTTGAAGAAACTCTGCAGGGAAAACTTCTTCTTCCACTCGGTACTCGCCTGGGTCATACTCTTTCTCCTTAGTGTGTCTTCTCGCGACGCTAGTCTTGCTTCCGCATGGCAACGAGTCTCGTACTCAGAGTTTTTCCCGATACTCCAAGCAGATACACGGTACACAGTCTCCGTGAAGACCAGTGCGTCAAAAATCTGTGTCTTGATGGAGTCGATCAGACGTTCCGTTACTTGGTTACCCATTGCGAATGAGGATACCTCTGAGGCTGCTTTTCTCCATGGGAAGCGAATCAGAGTGCTTTGCGTGCCCTTCGCGACATTGCCCGGACAGGAAGGCAGGTTGCAAAACGGAAGAAGCTGGTCTGGGTAGCCCAGGAAAGCTTCGTTCAAAATATTATACCGGCGTGCTGCTCCAGTTGATGAAGAACCTGTTGATGAAAGGTAAGCCCCGCTGGGATCGAGCACGTAGAACCCGCTATCGCTGAGGATTTGCATGCAATCAGAGAAGAAGAAGCCACTGAGAAACCCTGACCGCGACGACTCTCCTCCAAAGAGACCATTGATATCATGTGCGCTGAGAGTCAAGCCATGCACGTGAATGCAAATGGCTTCATCCTGCAAACTTTGAAATGATGGCTGGATAACTCTTTCGGACGGGTGGTGCCTGTAGTCCACGAAAATGTCCACCTGGGTGCCACCCCGACGCTCGGCTGCAAGAAGAATCTCGGAGAAGAACGTGGCATACCACTCTTGAACCTTCGCCGGCAGAACGCCACGCAGAGATTCGACAGACGGACAAACAATTCGCGTGCTGCTAGCAGTTGATTCTGCGTGCTTGGAGTGTAACGACGTAGCACCTAGAACGACAGCTACATCTCTGTGAACGTCCTTGTTGACAAAGATGCAGCCCTGTCGGATGCCATGCACTTCGTTCCATGCCATGTCATCATAGGTAAGCCTGGCTGAGGTCTCCAAATGGTTCGCAGTGTTCAAGACCACGCGCTTTTTAGGCGGAAATCTCTTCACAACGTCCTTCAGCCTGCCAAGATTTTCTCCAAAGAGAGAGTAAATCTTCAAGCACGCCTTGACGCGATGCTGTCCCAGCTCAACTCCTCTTGGCAAGCGAACGAGAGCTTCTAGGTAGTCTTCGACGCCAAACGATTCCTTGATGCTGAAATTCTCCAAAAACGAGCGAGAGATGATTGACTCTGGTGGTGCCGCGAAAAGCAATGGCTCAAGATCAGCATCAGCTTGATAAGCAACGCAGCTCGGTCTTGCAAACACCTTTCCGGTCCAAATCCATGGCGCATCTGACAGCTTTTGGTACACCTCACCGAAGGTTTCATCTTGGTCTTCTGCTTCTCGTGCGACCTCCAGCTGCACATACAATTGTTGCGCTTTCAAGACGATTTGCTTCGCGTGCCCCGGAAACACTAGACTCGCCGTTTCCGAATCGTTGCTCTCAGAAGCCAAACCAATCGCCTCAAGTTGAGCAGCTAGCACCAGCGGCTCTACATCGCGCTTCCACCCAAACGCCGTTAAAAGCACTTCAGATGTCAGCTGCTCTGCCAGTATGTGTTTGCTGTACGAACACGACCACTGCCATTGCCAAATACAAAAGGTAAACAAAATGTTAGGACAGAAGAGCTCTCAGAAACTAAAAATATAAGCAGCCACGTACCGCATCTTTCTCGGGGCGCGTTTCCAGTGCACTAGAAAGCCGCTTTCGATGGCTTTGCCCGCTATCAGTGCTTTCAGCATAGACTCTCCACGGCATGGTGTCCTCTGGTGGTTGAGAGTGGACTGGTAGCCACAGCACGTGCTTCAAGCCATCCACAATGGTGTGGATGCTGCCTGCTTGAGCTTCGCCGTCGCTTTCTGCAGACATTGCCATGTCGTCGAAGTGTTTGTTGACGATCTTCACCAGGCTGACTGCCTTAGACCAAGCCATATCAATGAGACTGTCCTCGCCACCTTGGTACATCGATTCAACGGATCGAGCACTCTCTAAAATCGCGTGGCATGATAAACTTGTTCGCAGACCCAGTGATCGTAAAATATTCACAATCTCTGGAGTCGAGAACGCCTCACTCGGCAAACTTGTGCTGCCAACCAGTTCGCTCAGCTCTTTGCTGTTCGGGTCGTGAAGCTCGCTGATGTGACGAAGTACACGCTTTCGAGAAGGAATGACTGGTAATGATTGCAAGCGTTCGCGAAAATTCGAATCCTTCCGTTGGTGAAATGGGAGCGAAAGTAATGCTTCGCTCACAATGTTATCCACCAGTGAAGGATCGTTTGCTTCGAGAGCGTGCAAGCGCGGAAAGACGTGCTCCATTAAAATCTTCGTGTACGACCATTCTTCAAACTCCAGGCTTCGAAGAAACTTCCGAACCGTGTCACTGTCGATCATAAAGTAGGTTGCATCCAGAACTCGTGCGTCGGCATCTGATGCGGGAATGATTCGGCGCTGTCGAAGCGTCGTAAAACTTCTCTCACTCGCTTCTTTCGTCGTCAAATCGTCTTCTTCAACTCGATACGAGTTTCCAGTGTGGATGGAGAAAATCGGGAGGTCTCGTAAAGCTGGAAGGCAGTTGTCTGAGATCACGTCAACTCCGTTACTCGCAAAGTACTCGCAAAATCTTTGCCTCTCGGTCGAATCTATCGACGAAAAGGCTTCTTCAAAGAGTCCACCAACCTGCTTTCTCTGGGACTGGCTGAGGGCAAGCAAAAGTCCATCCGAATTGAATTCGAAGGCATGTTTGTTTTTCAGAATCCATTCGATAGTTCGTTCACCGTTGATGAGCGACGTGTCGATGACATAGACTCCAACTTTGCACAGGATTTCGGACATCTTTGATCCGATTTCTGTCGACAGAGGCAGTCCGAACGGATCGATGAGAAGGCATGGATTGGAGGCAAGCGACACCCATCTTAGACCTGTCCCATCCACTTTGACCGGGATGATTGGCCATTCTTTGGCAAACGCTTCGCCAGATTCGTCACCGCTTTGCAAGCTCAGCTCGAAGTATTTCCACCATTTTCGCAGCCAATCCTCGCTGATTCGAGTCGTGGTCTCAAGAGCGAATACTTCGTACTTGTGGTGCAGCGTTCGCTTCCAGCAACCGGAGAGTATCTGCGGGAAGAAGTAACGCGTAACGGTGCCAACACTGAGTTTACGAACATTCGAGATCGTGTACACCGACGACAGTGCGTCGAAGTACTGTTTGTACTCGCCCAAAATCATTCGATTCGGGAACATCTCGAGCAACTCTTCTTCGATGGAGCTTCCGAAGTAGAATGTTGAGTCCGCGTCGTGTTCTTGGTCAGAACGGACGAACTGGAATTTCCCAAACGCTCCATTCCGCAAAGGAAGAATGGGTAACTCTTCTAGAAGCTCATACGACGACGGAGACCCATTAATTCCTGACGTGCAAAACTCGACAACACGCCCAGCGATATCGCTTGACAACCTGGGAAGAAAGTCTCCGGTCCGAACCATTGCGCAAAAGAACGCAGGCGTCATCGAGCCATGGACAGCATCCAACTGCACTAGCAATTCCCGTAAAGGCGCTGGCGTGTAGATCGTGTTCTTTGACGCCGTCACGAGAGCTTTCTCCAGGAGTTCCCATCCAAGAATCGTTTGATCAACAACAACGCATGACTTTGGGGCAACGTAACGTCGGCTGCTACCGGCTCCATCACTTGATAAAGCTGGAGATGCTGCAAACAGCGGCTTGTTCTCCATGATGCGGAAAAGAGATCGAACGACAGTTGACCATGGACCTGATGGTAGCTGGTTCGGGAAGAATGCAAAGTACTGCGCCATGTCATTCCCACACACGTTTTTGGCTTCCATGAGAAAAGACAGGTATGCCGGTGCAACTGCATCGCGTAGAAGACTCTCGTTCCATTCCGATCGAAGCTTGCCATCACCAGCCATATCGTCACCGTGCCAAATGTCGCGCCGATTTGATGACAGCTCGAAGTATCCATTGATGTGGACAGGGAGGCCAACTTTGACGGGGAGAGGTAGGAAACAGAACGCTTTGCCCTCTACAGGCGCATCACCAATGCGACCAGCAATCCCAGACCAGGGAATCAGTTTCAGCGACTCGTTTTCTGCTGCACACGCGATCTCTCGAGCTCGCCCTCCGCCGAGCTGATTGCACACCAAGTATTTCTCGATACGAGTCGTCTTTTCTGGGGCTTCAGTATTAAGATTCACGCTGTCTGGGCCTCCCCGCACGGAATTCATGCATTCTTCGTAATCGCTGTGCTCATACGAACGAATGTGCACAATCTGCGTCACCGACGGGAGTTGGTTTTCTGACGCTCTTCGAAGCTGCGCATAGAAAGCGCGTTTTGATGACACTTCACTGACAGCTGT
Source organism: Globisporangium irregulare (assembly GCA_038051095.1). Classification (NCBI taxonomy): domain Eukaryota; phylum Oomycota; class Peronosporomycetes; order Pythiales; family Pythiaceae; genus Globisporangium; species Globisporangium irregulare. The sequence goes on from JALBZZ010000023.1 coordinate 90,768, forward strand.
AGCATCTTGAGATGTATCTGCAGACACCATAAACTTGTCGATCTGCCTCCAAGATTCACCGCGATCTTCCAATGGGACCTCAGCACCGTAGAGCAGTACAGGTGGCTGATCGCGCTCGGTTTGGATGTAAACGTCCACTTTTCTCACGTTCCTCAAAAACAGCATCGTCGACGCAATCGATGTCTTGAACGTGTAGAAAAGATCGAGGATATCTTTTTGCGAGTACGTTCGGCGCTTGATCTCACTTGTTTCGGCGAGAGCGGCGTGACGTAATGGGAAGCGAAAAAGCGTTCCGTTGTAATGACTTTTCAAGTCACATCCGAAAACATTCTTGAACGGAGAAAACTGATCGGGAAATTGGTTTGGCAAGTCAGAATCAGTGAATCGGATCTTGATACCAGGATTTGCCGCAGAGATTCCAGGCAAATTGGTAGCATGCGGATCAAAGATGACTGTCATCAGCAAAAAAAGTTAGTCTAAGCTTCATCATCCATCGCAAGGTTGAGTTGAAAAAATAATGAGTGATGTACCGATTGACTTTGCAGATACAATGGTCGGAAGATCAGTGAAATGGTACACCGAATTGAAACCAAGACCGAATCGTCCGGTTGTAGTGGCATGCTGAAGCTTGTTCGCTTGTCCGATTCGTGTGAGATTGATAAAGTCGTTGTCACTGAACTCCGCATCGTTATGCTGTCGAACACGAAAAGAGAGTCAGCACTAGATCCATCATCACGATTTAGACGCCACAAGTCGCAAGTACTTACGCAGTAAAGTGCCGGTCCTTGCCACTTCGCCATGTTTGGGCTGAGCAACGACGACACGCCGTACGTAGCATTGTTGTACAGCAAGGCGACGCGGGTCGCTCCAGCATCATCGGCGTTTTGGATTAGCTCGCTGATGATGTTTGGTCCGTCTGGGTACTGTTCGAGAATGTGCGATATTCTTTTCGTCAGCAACTCAGTTTGACCAAACGCTTCAATACCGCCATCAGTTCTGAACAGCGACGAGTCAGCTTGATTTGTGTGGAGCAGGTGACTTCGCAGGGACTTGCAGCCTAGCTTGCACGCGACTTCGTTCGATATTTTGGAATGAATGAATCGAAGTCGGTTAACTCCTGCGCCGCGGCTCCGTTCATCCAGCCATGGCGTGTCGTCAAAGGTGAGTTTTGCAGCATGGAAGAGCACGCCATTTGTGTCTGGAGCGAACAGCTCATAATCAGAGTGATGCGGCAGCACGTCGCTGATCAACTGAAGTAGCCCGATTGCAGTCACTAATTCGTCGCTGGTGAGTGCGAATGAGGTTTCTGGAACATTCTGAGTTTCGCGAAGCTGCTGGCACTTTGCATGCATCAAGCTGATCACATGGACGTAATCAGCAAGCGAAAACCGCTCTTGGACTCCAATCGCTTTCAAAAAGGGTCGAAAGTGGAGAAGTTCACTTGGAACGCTGTACAGGTACGGCTCGGCATTCACAACGGCACTCACGGCGACCTGACTGGAGCTGACGAAGTGGTTTCCTACCCATACATATTTCGTATCCCCCGACAAAATTGAGAGCACCTGCTGTCGCCGTCCAGTATTGACTTCGCTTTCGAAAAACTCCGAGAGTATCCTGTACATGCTGTACACCGCTGACCAAATGAGCTGTGTGTCGACGCGCTCTTTTCTTCCGGCAGTGTACGCATCAAAGTTTTCAGAAATCTGCTTCAGCTGGAACGCAATTGCTTCAACAGGAACTGACGAGTTCCACCCAAACACGGAGCTCATCCTTTCAGAGTAAATTACGCCGTTGATGATGTGGTACTGCGCGGAGCAAAGCCAAAAGTACTTTGCTGGACGTGCTTTCTGGGGAGATGTGACGAGAATATTTTCTTCTTCCAGGTGCAATGGAGCAGCGGGGTGAGGCTTCTCGTCGCTCACAGGCACCCATTCAATGACGGCTAACTGGGCTGCAAAGTTTTCGATTTCTCTTCGCTCTTGGATTTTCTGTTCTAGAGTGTCAGCTTCGAGAGTATCCGGAATCGCCGCGTCATTTTGGCTTGGTAATCCAAATGAACGGAGAAACTTGAGTCCTTTCGATTTGATATTCGTTTTCGCTCGCTTTTGTTTCTGGACGGATGCCAAGCTCAAGAGTTGGTCCATGTGGGAATCGAGATACTTGAAAAAAGCCGTCGATCGACTGCGTAGTTGCTCGGCTCTTGACTTGACTTCGTCGCGCTTTTCTTCAGTTTCACTTCGTTGTCTGATCTTGATTTGTTCATTCTCGATTGACATCGCGAGCGAAAGAATGGAGCGACGGGAGATAGTTCTTTGCAAACCCAGCGACCGAAGAACCGACAAAGGCTGCGCATCTTGAAGTTCCACCGCTGGGAAAAACGAGTCATTCATGAGCTCCAAGAACTCGTCAACTTCAGGATCGTAGAGGTCGTTTATCGATTTCAATTCTCCAGATGCAGTGGGGAAAATCGCAGCAGTTTCAACGACGCTCGATAACTTCCCCTGTGTGTCTTGAGCAAGTAGGGTGTTCATCTCCAACAGCAGCTGGTAAACGAACTCAATCTGGGCTTCATTTGGGAGGGTCTGGAAGCGAGGAATCAAGTGGTTCACGAAGAACTCGACCTTGGACACCGCACCCACACCTAACGCGGATAGGAATTTCCACATCGCCACATCACCTTCTTTCACGTAAATGAATCCACCATCGAGGAACTTCCACGCGATTCCCATGCACATGAGCATTGGGGTCTGCTTTTCACGAGTCAAGCCTTGCAACGAAGCAAATACTGGTGAGTTGTCGCTTGAGGTCAGCACTTGCGTCTGGTCACCAGTTTCATCGCTCTCAGGAGCAAGCCAGCTCAAGTCGTTATCTCCAATTTCTTCAGCACGAAGGAAGCCGTGGTAAATGGGCAGTTGCTGGCATATGCGTCTTTGAGCTGAGTCAAATTCATCTGGCTGTGCTGACATGAGGAACAATCTCAAATGATCTCTGTCCGCCACGTTTGCATTCTTGAATACATTCTTTATCGTTTTGCTTGAGCCGGGGCGGGTTGAAGCACATAGAGCGCCTATGCAGGATAGCACGCCTGCTGGAGTTGGTTGTTGGATGTACTCCCACACACTTGGGCTCGGATTGAAGCTCGAGAACAAGTTCGGCAGAAGCAGGCGGACTCCAAGCTGCTGCAGACACTTCAGACAACCAGGCGGGATCAGTTCGGGTGTTAGAACCCCAGAGGATTTGCTCAAAGTCGTCAAAACACCACTCGAAGTCGGAACAATTGGCCACTTGCCCTGGAAAATACTGAGGTGAGCACTCGTGCCGATATACTTCCACAGCGAACGAAACCACTCAGCGGTCGGTTCATCTTTGCTCTCGTGGTCCCACTCCACGAATGACTCGCTGTACCACTTTGACGGCATCACAACTGCCAACATGTCCGCGAATCCTTGAAAGTCCATCTTCTTCACGTTCAGGTGCAATTGAGCAGGCTCGGACGTCAGCAATGCCATTGATTTTGCCGACAGTGCATCGCTATCAACCAGATTTGATCTCGCAGCCTGCAACAGTGCCAGTTCCTCTGCGTTCGGAATCAAGTAAATGCAACTCTTATCGGCACTTTCGATGTTTTCCTCGGACAGCACCGAAGGGTTCGGGTTCTGGAACAACCAATTTAGCCCTGCTTCCACGTCTTGACCGCCAACCTTCTCCAACGCTCGAACAGAATGCTGCCTCGAAAACCCCATGGAGCAAAGGTAGTCGAGTGCACTTGAATCCACATGCGACTGGCTTGCAAATGAGACTAATGTTCCATCTGCAACTGGCAAGAATTTTACTCCAACGAGTGAATGGAGCCCGTGAACGTCAAGATCGTTCAGCATGAAATCAACCAAGCACTGAATTGCCTCGCTGCTTCCGGTGTGGCATGACTTTCGAGTTTTGTACTCTTCGCGTACTCTGCTGGGCTGAAGGAAGCTTGGTACTGTATTCGTCTTGACCAACATTTTCTCGAGCTCCTCAGACAGATTCCTGACGACAAGGAAGTTGTCTTCAAGCAGCCATTCTACGAACTTGTGGTAGTTGGTTTCGTCTCGTCGCACAATCACACTCGACGCCGGTGATACCCACGATCCACCATCAGCTTCAGTGTACAGGCACGGCTTCGGTCCCACCAGCTTGAAAAAAGACCGCGCAAGCGTATCCCAAGGAGCAGGAGGCAGCGCTTGAGGGAACAGCTGAGCATGCTGTTGGGGCGCAATTTGGCCTTCGCTGGATAGGTTTATCATCGCGCGGGCGTAGCACGGAGCGATCACGTCACTGAGTAATGCGAGATTCCATCGTGCTCGCAGCAAACCTTCGCCACTCAATCCATCGCCAAACCAGATATCTCTTCGATTCGACGACAGTTCAAAATATCCGTTCACCTGTAGTATACGAGCAAGATTAGTAAGCAATCCTGCAGTCTCAGTAATTGTTCAATGCAAAAAGTGCGTGACTTACGTGCACCGGAAGATAAGTGAGCGTGGGGAGTGGGAGAAAACAGAAAGCCATGCCAGTCAATGGCTGGAAGCCGTCAGGACCACTTTGAGAAGGGAGGAGGACTGCGACACCACCCCAAGGAACCAAACGCTGACTTGCATTGGCTGGGTCATTTGCGATTTTGGCGCATTCTCCACCACCGAGCTGATTCAGAACCAAGAATCGGAGGTTTTCTGTCTGTCTCTCTAACCCATGACCGATCTCGATGTCGAGCATGTAGTCGCATGGGATTCCTACAACCCAACCACGAGTTTAGCTTGACATCTACAACATATCGGTGAAGATAGAGAGCCGAAACGCGCGCATACCTTCCGTTGAAAACCGCGATTGAGAGTTGTCCGACCCAAAGCTTGCAAATTTTAGGGATCGTTTCGCCTGGATCTCTGCAGTCAGGTTACTGATCACCGCTTCGTCCAACAGATTCGGAGAATCGCTGTCTTCTCGCCATTCGTAGATCGCTATTTTGGTGATGTTTCGAAGAAACAGCATAACTCGCGATAGATCACCAGAAAACTCGCGAAGCATTTCCGCGACATGCTCAGGTCGCTGAGCTCTTGATGAAAGTTTGCTGGATTGAGCTTGGGTATCTGTGCGCAGTGCAAGGCGGAAAAGAGTGCCCTGTAAAAAGATTCCCATGCCAAAGAATTAAGTACGTGAAATGCTACACAATGAATACTTGAACACAAGATAGAACATACCGAAAACGATCCAGAAAAGTCACATCCAAAACAGCGAAAAGGAGCCACTTGGTCAGGGAAGTTTGCAACTAGCTCTGAATGTGTAAGGAAGTTAATCATTTTGCCAGGGTTGCTCGGGTTCACATTTGGCAAATGGCACGCCTACAAACATCCGAAACAGAGGTTAGCAACAACTCAGCTACGTCAATCTCACACACAACGGCATGCATTTACCTGCGGATCAAAGAAGACCAAATGAGCTCCGCTAACAAAGGCTGGCAAGTCGGTGACGTGATACACTAAAGGCAGAAGCAACATCAAATTGGGATGAGTACAACATTACAGAAAATAAATATCCGCAGACCGTTTTTTCGTGCGTACCTGAGTTAAATCCAACTCCAAATCGCCCAGTCTTCCAGCCTTTCGAGTTGTCCTTTTTGAGAGAGTCACCAATTCGCTGCAAAAAGGTAACAAAAGATATGCATCTGGCGATGAGTGTGTGTGATTGACATGAAAGTGGCGCCCTTTCTGTTTTTTACCTGGATGGACTGGAAATCAGCGTCCGTGAACGTGGCGTTGTTGTGTACGATCAAAGACGGTCCTAAATATTAATTCGTGCGACGAGAGAACGAATGTTATGAACACGCCACTCAGAATGCTGTTCATTTTCAGCGCAAGAAATAAAATAAAGTACCTTGGAATGGTTGCAGTTTGGTGTACGCGAGTCGCTCCGACCCGTGCTGACGATAGTCCAAGCAGAAGTTCACTTCCGTTGCCCCTGCGTCGTCTGCATTCTGCACCATTTCTTTAAAGATCGACGTCCCCTCTGTCATTGTGATACGTTACAGAAATGATGAACAAGATACACACAATGCGCCATTGCGTCGCGTCAGCATGGTGTCGTCACGAACCAACTAACATAGCGAGGAAATAAACGATAGACATAAACAAAGATCGCTCGTACCTGGGTAGTTACGCAGGATCTCGCGGATGCGCACGGTGAGGTCGATTTTCTGACCAAAGTCATCCCCAAAGTACGTTGTGGAGTCTGCGGCTCGCTCAGCCGCCTTCATGGTGTGTTCGCGTTCGTGCGCGTACGTGCACCTGTCTGTTTCTGTGTACGGTCACTTGCTCGCTCGCTCTCTGTCTGCTGTCTGTATCCGTCGATCTATCCGCTCTCCTGTCGCTCTTGCACCGCTCACTGCCGTCGATCGTTCGCTCGATCCAAAGACTCGCTCGCGCGCGGATGTTCTCACAGGTTCAACGTGCGAGAAAGATCGCTTTTGCCGAAATGAGAACTGCAATCAGGCTTTCGCCCTTTTTAGACTACAATGAGCATTCGCATAAGTGCGTTTCGGATAACATTGCATAACTGGTATCACTAATTTGTTGTTAATAATAGTTCCACACGACGGAACTACTACGTCCACACGAGGTTGCTAGTATGCATGCTGCAACCGCATGACCGCTTGCGATTCAGTTCAGGTCGGGGACCTATTCGTCGTACATTGTCTTCTCTCCTCATCAACTTGACGACTGCAGGCATGGCGAGGTCCCAGGTGCTGCAAGGAAATGCGTTGTTGTGAACGTGCAACCAATCAGGATCGACTTCTTGCCGCAGACGCTTGGTCACTGACGCTCGCTCAAATTGAATGAATGGGTTGATTTCTTCAGACCTTCAATCTTGCTGTCATTTACTACCCTTTCATTTGTATCACCATGATAACGTTCCTCCCCTGGCTTCATTTCACTTTATCGTGTTTCTTTCTTTGTTCTCCGCGCCTCAACAGACGTCTCAACGGACGCAGCGGAGAACGCGAAATGAAATGAGGTTGAGAGGCGTCTTCTTTTGGTAGCCACTTTCAAATCGTGACTGGAAAAAGCTGCAAACAGCACCAGCATTTTTCTGGCCAATAGGAGTCCGATAAACGCCTTCGCTCAACCAATGATCGTTTGCCAGCGTGGTACACTGTACCTCTCACTTCTGGATCTGTGAGCCTTTTCGCTTCAAGACCCGCGAACCCGTCCGTTTTCCATTTGCTCGTGGAAAGCGTATTTGCCCAAGGGAAAACGGGCCGGATTTGACGGGCGGGTTTGGGTTTGGTCCCGTCGCTTGCCACCTCCCTATCAAAAAGAGTATTTGTTTTGGAAGGATCGGGAACACTGAGCCGTCGCGATCATGCGACCGCAGTCGCACGCACATCCAAAACTGCTGCCTTGTGGTAACCATCACTCTTTTTGTCACGCGTGTTTCCCTACAAACGACCTTTGAGGTCTGGAATTTTCGAAATTTCCCAGAGCCACACACACGCCAAACTCTCTCTTTCGTTTCGAGAGAGAGGGGAAAAAGAAAGGAAGCCCCGCGCTCGCCTCTTACAAAGGCCAAGTCAAAACATTCACTCTCGCCATGCGCTGCGCACAGCAACAGCAACAACGAGCTTTCCCGCCTTGCGATGCAAAAGCGCGCGCAAATGATTTGAACGCCGAGCCAGGGCACGCGACGACGCCGAGCGAGCGCCAAGTCACCACCATCACTAGCTACCGAGCAGCACCAGCAGACGTTGCGCCAGCGCCAGCTGCACAAGACGTCGACGTGTCGCCGGCGTGCGCGTCGCCAGCAGCAGCTTCCCGCCTTCAGCCACCACCGCATGCAGACCAAGATCTCAAAATGACAGATTGTGACCAGTCCCCAGACGTCGCCGTCTCCGGCGTGAAGCGCACCGCGCAGACAGCAAATGTGCTTGGAGAGCATTTCGATCGACCGTGCGAGAAGAAGCTCAAGTGTGATGAGGAGCAGTGCCAAGGAGATGACGCAGGAGAGGCACCGACAGCTACGACTCCAACGTCAGCGGCAGACTTTGCGGCGGAACGTGGATCCATCTTGCTGCGAAGAGAGCGACACGCCGATACGGAGCTGGTGCAAAAGCAGCGAGTGCTGTCGCCTTTAGATATTGCGTCTGCCGACCAAGTGCGCCAACACCTGCGAGATGTCCAGAGAGAAGTGTTCCTGCGCCCGCTGATCGCGATCATCACGCGACTGATGTTCCACAAGTTTAACCATGGGTTATTCAACGTGCGCGTGGACCCTGTGGCGTGGAACATTCCGCATTACTTTGAAGTGGTGAAGCAACCGATGGATCTGTCGCTCGTGAAGAACAAGTGCCTGAACCTGGAGTACGCAACAGCGGACGAGTGTGCGGCTGATATTCGTCTTGTGTTCTCGAATGCGTGTCTCTTCAACCCACCGGGACACGCTGTCCATGAAACCGCCAAGCTGTTACTGAAGGAATTTGAAGGAGAGTATGCGCGATTCCAAACGAAAATGCAAGCACTCGGAAAGAAGCGAGAGGAACACTCCTGTCCGTCGTGTCTATCCAACGTCTGCGGAATCTGTAACCAGAAGTGCATTAACTTTGAGCCGCCGTTCGTCATGTGCTCGGGCCTGTGTCAGCAGCGCATCAAGAGACACTCGCTCTACTACACGACGCCCGACCGGTCGCACCATTGGTGTGGGAAATGCTACACGTCGCTTCCGAAGCTGCTCTCGTTGAAGGTCCACCCAACCGCTCACGACTCTAGTTCGGCGGACAAACCACAGAGCCAAGAGCAACAAGTGCCGAAGAAGAGCTTGATCAAGGCAAAATTCCTGGACGAGCTTACGGAACCCTGGGTTCAATGCGACCAGTGTGATGGCTGGGTCCATCAAATTTGTGCCTTGTTTAATGCGTGCGAGGATGCTGCTGGATACGACGACGAGGTCCCGTTCACGTGCCCACTTTGCCGCATCGACGAGTTGGAACGCGCGGAACAGGACTGGGATGTTGAGATGTCTCCCAGTGAGACCTCTGTTGACGAGTTTCCACTCAAGACCCGCAACTTCAAGATTGATGTGATGGGGTCCCACAGCCCCGTCCTGAAGCGAAAGCCAGCTGCGAAAGAGTTCACGCGTGTCCTCGGCTTCGACTCGGTGATCGAGGAGAAGGTGTTCGACTACTTGGGCGTTGAAGAGGTGGAGCAATTTGAAAGCCTAAAGACTTTTCAAATAGAAGGTTTTGTGAGCAGCGAACAACTCCAGTCTTGCGCGTTGTCTTGCTTTATGCAAAACTGGGTGCGCCAGCATCTCGTGAAGCTTGGAGAGCATGAAGCGGCCCAGTCCATCAATATCAAGGTGGTGTCATCGATCAAGAGCTCATGCCAAGTGAGTCCAGTGGTTCGTGAACATTTTCGCTCCGAAGGTCAATCGGTATGTGGTGTGGTATGCATTGTGCTTATGCTTCTGAGATAGCATTGTCATAGTTCTAACTATCTACTTGCTTTTTTTGTTTTGGTTTTTCTTGTGCAGTACCCGGAAAGCATTGACTTCACGTCAAAGGCAATATTTGTGTTCCAGAAAATCAACGGGATTGAAGTGTGTATTTTTTCAATGTAAGTTTGTGCGCTTTTCTTGCCGAATCACTTTGCATTTCAACTGATGTACTGACGCTGCATTCTTTCGATCATAGGTATGTCCAAGAGTACGACGGAAACTCGAGTTTCGTGGCCAACCGGAACCGAACCTATATTGCGTACATCGATAGTCTAGTATACATGCGACCTCGCCACATCCGCACGAGCCTGTTCCATGAGACCCTGATCGCGTACCTGGCGTTCTGCAAGGGCAAAGGCTACCATCACGCACACATCTGGGCTTGCCCCACCACTCGAGGAGGCGATTTTATTTATTGGTGCCACCCAACATTTCAAAAGAACCCGGGGAAGGATCGGCTGCTCCAGTGGTACCTGAAGATGGCGGAAGTGGGGAAAAAGGCGGGCGTGGTGTTCGCATGCGAAGACTTGTACGCATGCGAGTTCGAGAGCTTGGAAGCGAGACTTCAGAGGCGGCTGCCGCCATACTTTGACGGAGATTATTGGTCGGCCGAAGCTGAGCGTCTTGCAGCGTGCCCACCCAAGCGAGGAAAACTTTCGAGAGAGGTGTATGAGGCGAGTCTCAAGGGAGAAAGCTTTCGCAAGCGTGTTGTCGATTCAGTGAAAGCGTCGCGAGAATCGCTCTTCGTCATCTCTCTCCAACCTAGCTGCTCGGTGTGCAACGCGATAATAGTGAACAGTTCGTGCTGGAAGCAAGCTGAAGCCCACTCAAATGAGGCTGTTTACATTTGCTCGTCGTGCTTCGCGTCCTCCGCTCCGCAAAGCCCAACTGACGCTCCGATGACTGAAGTACTTCCTTCAAGCTTTGTCCAAAACTTGTCCGAGAATGAGTCTGACGAGGAGATCAAGTGCCCATTCTTGGATCACCGACCGGACATGCTTAAGAACTGTGAGGAGCAGCACTACCAGTTTGACAGCTATCGTCGCGCCAAGTACTCCACGATGATGCTCATTTACCAGATCTCGTCAACTCAGCGAAAGTAGACAAACGCCATCTGCATCGAGGTAGAGGCGAAAAGGCACCATTAGAGAAAGAAGAAGGCGAGGAAGGAGGATTGTGCCCGCGACTCGTGCCTTGTCTTGTCGCGCACGCTCGAAGAATCGCTGTCATTGTATTGTACAAGTACCGACAAAAAGTTAGAAAAAGATAGGCGAGGATACGCGCCGCTAGTTTCACATACATAGACATTGTCCCGCTGTTGGACGCACGAAGCATTCGAAACATAAACAGAATCGCGGAAAAAGAATTGCCTTTTTTCCCTTTGCTTCCTCAACTCCTCTATCTTGACCCTCCCCGCATTCGTCTTAGCCGAACGCGATCGGAAGTGGGGCCGATCTCGCGCCTGCATCCAGCGTCAAGTTCTCTTGGTCGAGCCATTTCTCATACTGCTGGCAGAAGTTCACCGAGTCGAGCTTCAGCTCGTTGTAGAACTTCGCCAAGCGCCCGCCATCCGAGTCAAACACCCCCAAGTCCATCTCTTTCCGCGCTTCACAGATCATCGACACCCCATTCGGGAGCGGCTTCTTGCTCGCAATCGAGTCCCAGTAGTACTTGTGATGGTACGCTTGCATTTCGCCAAAGATGAGGCGCTCGACCGAGTCCTGCGATGGCGGTTTGTTCAGATCGTCGTCTTCGTATCGTAGCCAGTCGTCGTCCAGCTCGGGACGTACGTACAGGTACACGTCAGTAAGCAAACCGACACAGGTGAACTTGCGCATCCACTACGAATTGGTTCAACGTCAGCAAAACCACGTTAGTGCTTAGCCAAAGTGCACACCCAGTAAGAAAAAAAGAGGGGCAACAAAACTCTATCAGCTTACCCCATGACCGAGATATTTTGCTTGAGACTTGACCAGCTTCAGTGCGTACAAGCGCGGTAATGGGACTTTTAAAGACACCACGCGCTGCAAAGCGGACAAGCAAAAAAGCAGCGATAAGATCATGTACCGCACAATGTATCGCAAGTGCTGGGATGAAATAGACACGAAAGCACATACCTTGAGCCAGACAATCGAGGAGCTTCGGCAGAGTGCGTTTTTGATAATGTTGGGCTTTCGCTTCGTCAGTTTCTGCAAAATGCGCAGGATCGTCGTGATCGTGCGCGTGGACTGTACCGAGAACTCGTTCATGTCGTCGTCAAAGCGAATGTTCAGGCGCTCCATCTCTTTCTCCAGCGCCACAAAGCCCGATCGAAAGTCCTCCACCTCCTGACGGGACACTTGCAGGTACGTCGCGATGTCTTTGTTCATAAACTTGGTCAGCGTCGCCAGGAGATTCGCTTCGAGGAAAAACTGCATAAAGTACTCGCCCTTGTAGATGTTGCTGGCGCGGAAGTGCTTGAAGACGAGCAGAATGATGAGGTTCGACACGTCCAGCACGATTGATTTCTCGCGCAAGATCCACCGCCAGAACTGATTCTCGTTATCCGGACCACCACCGCCGCCGCCACCTCCACCGGCCCCCATCATCCCATGCGGCGCAGAAAACTCCATCCCACCATAATTGTTGTTGCAATCCCCACCTGACGGTCGGCGTGAGAAGAAGGTCTTCTTATCGCGCGCGTTCAGCGCACTCCCACACGAAATCGTCACCATGTTACTCAGCAGAGACGTGTAATCGCGCATGCGCGGCAGGAAAAGCTGGTAAATCGTCTCGCACCGCGCTTCCCACTCGTCGTCGAGTGCCTCCAGCGAAGCTGTCGCGAGGTCACTCTCGCTCGACGGATCGATCTTCAGCTCATAGTGCGGGCGGTGACGATACTTGTCGTGGATCGACTCGCGCAGCTTCACGAACTTCTTCTTCTGCAAGAAATACAGGTCCTGTGCGTCAGAGACCGCAGTGGCCTCTTGATACGGCTTGAATGTTTTGCACTGCAGCAGGCCGTTCGCTTCGTCCTCCAATAGCGTCTTGTCCGTAACGTTGCGCGTTTTCCGCAGAAGCTTCAACTTGGAGATCGTGTCAAAGTTGCCCAGCACCGCGCTGAACCACTCGTAGAATAGCAGCAATAGGCGCTTGATCGGGAACCCGGGGAGCACATTCATCTGCGACAGACAATCTAGCATCGTGACCAGTGAGTACGACGGCGCGCCGATGCCGATCATCATCAGCTGCCGGTCAAACACGGCGTTCTTCTTGTTCGCATTGAACAAAATCAAGTGGTACATGAGCACCATGTCCTGCTGCAGCTCTCCAATCAGTGAGTCCACCTTGTCAATGTCGACCTGCTGGAAGTTGAGCGTGCGCAGCGCGTGGATCGATCGCTGCAGGTGCTGCGAGAAGACTGTCAGCGCGCCGCATTCCTGCAGCAGTTCGTTGCTCACGCGCGCGGCTTCGACTTGCGCGAGTACGCCAGAGCTGCTATTAGGACCACTCCCACCTCGGCGGGACGAAGCCGACATAGAGATCGTCCCTTCCGCGAGCAGCACAAGCTCTCGCTTTGCGCGGTACGTGTTGTCCAAGTGGCGCACATGCGCGACCGACGCGTTGTCGATCTGGTTCAGCAGCACGCACACACGCTCGCGAGCGCTGCGGCGCGACGAGCCAATCTTCTCCCAGAGACGCACCGAGTCCGCGTCCAGCTCCGGGTCCAACGCTTCCTCGCGCACGTAGCAGCAGTAGAATGACGCCAGCTTCTCGTGCAGCGAGAGCGTGCGCAGCTCCCGGTCGCCCATACTCGCTTGCCTCCGATCACTCACGTTCTCCTTCTTCGCTCAACTTAAGTTTGGGAGAGTCCAGTTTTTTTTCCCGCAGAAAAAACAACAGCCGCATTTCGGAAATAAGCGAAGCCGCCAGGAAGACCGACCCCAACCGATGAAGGCGAGCGCGTTGGAGGAGCGGGCGGTAAGGAGCAGGCGAGCGGCACGGGCTTCAACGTGCGCCTCTGGCTCAACAGCGACCCGTGCGGCATCATCTGCGCCGTACTCTTCTAATTTCTCGTGCTCTACACCGAGTGCACCGTCGTGGTGGGTCTTCCTCCCTTCATGTTTCTTCTTTTCTTCTTTTCTTCTTTTCTTCTTCTCCTTGATTGATCGGCCGATCCTGTCTGCTGCTAGCCGAGAACTGTCTTGCAATCTGTGCGTAACACGGTGTCGTTATCTACCCATGGGTGGGGCTCTCGCTGCTGGGGCTGGAGAACATTGGCGCGTTCACGACAATATGTTTCTTGGTGCTGGCGTCACATGGAAAAGGCACGCTTACGCCTTGTCAGTTGAAGGGCGAGAGGAGATAGATATATCGCGTCGGCGCACTGTTGTAAGGCAATAAGCATATTACCAACTTGTACGCTTGTGCCGTGCTACCTCTAGCGACGCTGACGGACCCTGGCGCGGCCTCGTGAACAAGTTTCGCGCAACATGCGTTCCACCGCCGACTGAAAGTCATCAATGCTGGTGCAAGCGGCGCCGCACACTTGTCGGGCATGTTTATCGCCCTCACACCGCTGATGATCAATGTGCCCATGAAGACCAGCACGCTGAACGGTCAGGACGCGCATCTGAGCATCCTTCAGATGCAGAGCGGAGACCTATAGCAACCGTGGCGATCCCCAACTCGCCGAAGTGTGTATGCTCGGCGACAGGTATACCTGGTCGTCATAAAGGAGTTCCTGGAAATGCAGCACCTTGAGGTTTGAGAGTAAGATTATGAGATGAAGTAACCAAGTGAGCTGAGCCATCACAGAAATAAGTCGATGAACGACGCGTGAACTCGAGTCTTCGCCCGTTTGCCAGGCGTCAGAGTTCATCGGTGTCAGGCCAAGCAGGATTTCAATCAACGTTGTCGTGCCCTTAAGCCACGGGCGCAGGCAGCGTGAGTCCCACGACACGAGTCAATAGAAACAGGATGCCATCGAACACGGCCAGCAGCAAGGCTCACGCGACGATCTAATCTACGAGCGCGAGCTAACCCGTCGCTATGATCGCTAGGGAGCTGAACTTGATGCGCATATTTGACTTGGCGGCGCCCTTGTGATCGTTGTGGGGATGGCAGTGCTCTCACAGCCCTAGCGACTACAGCTGCGACGTAGCTGTCTTAGAGTCCCGTGGTGGCCGTGTGGTGCGCTCTCTCGTGCTGGTGACGAAGAGGCTTTGTCTGGTGCTTGGATGGCGTTGGAGGCGGCTTGCCTGTTGTCCTAGTTTGCGGTGGCGGGCGCTCGCTGGGCAGTTCTTTGGGTTGTGGCTCAAAAGAGATGATGGATGATACTCATTCCTGAGGGAACGACACTGGCCTGGCTTATTTTTTCCACCTATGGGCTATGCTCACTGGGCACAGTATCCTACCTATCCCAGAGTTTCGTTGAAAGTGACCAATAAAGTGACATCCGCGCCAAAAGCTTTTCGCGTTGTCAAGATTCTTCTTCTCCTCGCGGCTCAGATGCAAGCATGAGCACCTCGCTGATTCAGCGCAGCGTCGCTGAGATGCACGAAGAAAATACTCTAATGCAGCACGCTTCTTCTTGCGCACACGACCGTGCCCTGTGTGAAAATCAACCGAACGCAAGGGTGCCGCCGGCACATGCTGAACGAAAAGCAGGAGGCGGAAGGCAGCTGGTAAACATCTTCCCTCACACAGCCAAAAAGAAGAGTCTTTGACCTTCTGAGATCCGTCTCGTGTTCCTCCACAACTGTACGCTGGCAAAATCTCGCAGGTTGCAAGTTGACTTGTTGTAAAATCTTGATGGGTCTGGCGTGTCAGAGTGGCTGCACTTTATCCTCTCTGACACCCTTGCATCCTCCACGCGAGTGCGTGGATGCCCATGAGAGAGAAAAGGAGAGAGGATGCGCAGAATTACGCGCTTGAGACTTTTCGTCGCATTGCACATTTGTTTGTGTTGTATTGTTGATACCTCCAGTACTCGCGAGTCGCAGATAGGCGATCCCGACCTCACAAAATCAACGATTTCGTGCTTCGTTTTGAAGGTCGTAACGTGTTGGGAACTCCGCAAATCAAACAAAGGACAACAGAGATTAACGGATTTTGATATGTTGCGATGTCGAACCTGCGAATGCTCATCAGGCTCAGGCGCGAAAACGTTGGAGAAAAGACTCGCGTGCGGAGCTCTATCTGATTTGGTCAGGTGCGATCTAAGGATTATTTGTCCTCGGTTAACTAGAAAATAACAGGATTGCTGTCGAAAGAGTGGGAAGACGAAGGAGTGACTTCGTCAGAAAGGGGCTAAACTTCGGCTCGAAGCAATTCGCACAACCAAGCCACAATGGTCCTGTGTGCTGCTTTGAAATAGCTCCTTGGTACGTGAAACTCGGGACGCTGCTGAGACCTTGCTCACTTTGTTCTCACGACGCGCGGCAACACTTGCAGAACTGTACTTGCCAGCTCCACACATCTGTGCGGCGTTGCTGCTCAGTTTGGCAATCGCGCGTCACCTTCACTTTTGCTGCCATTTTATTATCGAGAGATCTCTCTCTAGCGGCCAGATTAAAGTTTGATACTTTAGATATTTCTGTGTACGTCTGCTTGCACGTACACTCGATCAACAAACTACTGCTGTACAAGTACCAGATAAAGAAATGCCGCACAAGCTTTGACCTTTGAGGTAGACGAATCACCGCTTTTCCCAGAGACCAATGCATCAGGTGAGTTTTATGAGATGATTCCTGCGCCGTCTCCAAGTACGATCGGATGGATTGTGTGACCTGCCGGACGTGATAGCTCTGGAGCAGAGAAGCGACCGCACCATGCCTCGCTGTGGACAGGCTATCCGAGACAAATCGCATCGAAAGCCCCCTCCCTCCGATGTGCATGCACCCCAGACACCAAAGGCGTGATTCGATGTGAGCATGTGCGTGAGTCACTAGGAATGTACGAGATCTTAGAAACGGGTGCAGAATCTGCTCGAGGCTTTTCAGATCCTGCGTGCTTCTTCTGCTTGCGAATTTGCTCAACGACTACCGGTTAGATGACTGAACCATGAGCTTGCATCTAAAGTGCCCAATGCCACATAAACGGTGCTTTTGTGCGAATCCAGATCAACTGGTGAATGCCATGCTCCGTGCACTTCGCAGCAGCATTATGGCTTCCCAATTCGCTGGGCTGAAGTTTGCTTGCCTTCCAACACAACAAGGAGAGACCGACCAAGTGTGGACCTCCTCTTCCTCTTTGCCTTTATGAAGGAATGCTACTTTGACTTCGTTTTTGTCAGACTTTCATTTTCTTCTGAGTGAGCGAGAGTGGGACTGCGGATGTTCCTTTCCTCGTCAATCGCGTGCAGGTGTCCGATTGTAAAGTGAGCCACTTGTGATTTGGCTCGGCTTTCCGTCAGACAGGCGCAACAGCTCTAGATCATCCCGAAATGATTGGGACGACTGGGAACGCAAGCATGGACCCAAAACAACGCGCACTTGAGATACGTGTCAGCACTACTGCCGCTTCTGAGGCGACGACGGAGTGCGCACTTTGCTCCCCCATCATTACCCAATTCCTTCCGCAGCGGCGCAAGACACGACAGAAGACGAGCAGTAGCAGCAGGCGGGCACCGAAAAGCCTCCTCCTCTCTCTCTCAACCACACACATACACACTCACACTCACGCTCACATACGTCAGCGTATCCACTCTATAGCAGCTCGCAGCGACGACCGATTGCTTCCGTTTCATCTTCATATCGTCCAAGAAGACCAACCCACCTCACACGATGAGCAGAAAAGCTGTTGACATGAGCACGACGACCTCGACTTCGACCACGTCCACCTCGAC
>JALBZZ010000024.1:0-107005 GCA_038051095.1 Globisporangium irregulare
CCCCCCCCCCCCCCCCCCCCCCCCCCCCCCCCCCCCCCCCCCCCCCCCCCCACTTCACCACGCTCACTCAGTGCCGTCGTCACAAAGTTTGAGCAGACACAGCACGCAGCTCGTCTCTTGTGTGGCTGTAGCGTCAGTCGGGCTGCTATCTTCACGCTCTTGATTGGCATTCGACCAGGAAGGTGACTCCACTAGCCTCGCGCTCGTCAGTCCGTTAACGGTCGCGACTCGGTACTGCGTTCGCCAAAACGCGAGAAATGCGACAGCAGAGAGCGCGAAGAAGAACGCGCAGTTGCCTCGAAATGCGACTTTCACTGCCGTCTGAGTGAGTGAAGGGAACGTCGCGCTCTCCGCCTGGTTCATGGATGGACAGCACCACGCTAGGCTCATGATGCTTGACAGCGCGAGTGCATGATACGCTCGTTGATACGCCATGAAACTCGGTGTTTCTGTCCCACCAAGTCGTGCGAGGGAGCGGTCAAAGCGAGGCGAGTTGATGATGAAGCAGAGTCCGACGATGATCATGACCCACAGGTACATCGCCCAAGAGCCCCAGCCGACTTTCTTGAGCGTAAAAATGAACAGCGAGGCACTCGCTGGCACGAACACGAAGAAACCGCCCCCAAAGTCTTCACCCGAGCGCCGAAAGTCTTCCCACGTCACTTGCAGCAGCTCTCGCATCGACTTTGGAAGACGGACGCCTTGTACTAAACCGATGTCACAAACAGAGCAGCCTTCCCATGCAAATGGCGTCCCAACCGCTGTGTTGTTCGTTGACTGTGCGGTGTTGTGGTGAGCGTCCCGCACCTTCTTTTCCAAACACGCTCGATGTGCTTTCTCGTACCGGAGAGTGACCGGGTTGACGCATTCGCACAGTGTCACCCAAGTGCTTGGCGTTCGCGTTGTACAGTTTTCTCCTTGTTCCCATCGCTTGAGCGAGCTGCTCACAGCATCGACCTGCTTGCATAGTTTGCACTGCTCAAACGTGACATGCCGCTCGCCACCTAGGCAAAATGCCTTCCACTTGTTGCACCTACAGTCCAGCATCAGTAAAAAACAAATGGCATCAGTCAACACATTATCGCATTCCTGGTTTCAATCCTGTCTCAGTGGTTCCAGCCACTTACATGCTCACTGCTCCTGCACGCTTCGGAGCACAATAGCTTGGGATAAACTTCAACCTGCAAATCAAGTTGACTGCTATGGTTTCCACTCGATTCAGCGTAGTCGCGGCAAACGGCTTTGCCCCAATAACAATTGACTGTGGCAGAAGGCTTGGTATAATAGAAGAATGGTGGCAATTATTTGCTGACTGTGCTCCACTCGAACGAGAGAATCTCTCAAGGAAGATCTGTCGCCAGAAACCCTCCGAGTGGAGCAAGCTCAGTCCTCTGCTCGCGGATGAACAGACGATGAGCTCGGATATCGTCAGGAAAGCTGCGATCTGCACGTAGCAATCCAGTCCAATGTCAAGAATTGGGATGCTTTGCGTCAGCGCTTCGGTGACGGAGCTTGTAGCAGTCGCGCTGAGCTTCCTTGCTCCTCCGTCCCTTGGTAGATACACGCACCCCGTCGACACAATCTGCTGCTGGATCCACCATGCTGACCAGATCACTGCCGCCGAGCAGAGCAAGATAACAAGGATCTGGCTTGTCGCCAAATGCTTCGGAAGAACGGACTTTGTGTGCGCATACAGCAATCCAGCAACCAGAGGTACTGAAGAGTATACCCAGATCGATGCAAACGCCAGATGCTTCTTCAGGGTCGACACCATCATGAACAGCTTCTCCTCCAACGGCAACTTGATCCCCAGCTCGCTTTTCAAATGCGAGGGCTCAGACGCCTGGAAAAAGAGAAGCTGCGCGGTAAAGCCCACGCTTCCAGTGAAAGTTCCTAGGTATTTTGTCGGCGCGTTTACACTCGTCACAGATAAGCTGGCGTCTTGGTTCCCCCACAAGTGGTAGCTGAAGAGCCCCCCGAGTAGCAACGTGAACGACCACAGCGCACATCCGAGCACAACGAACACGATGCCTCCACCGATGGTTTTCGCTTTCGTGCCATAATTTGACGAGGCAAACTTGTACGAGAGCGGGATCGACGAAAACAATGCGAGCACTGCGGAAACGGTCATTGGGAACACGGGAATGGATGGACCCCAGTGAAACATGGCGAGATCGACGAGGACGAAGACTGCGCATCCCGAGAACCCCAGTAATCGGCCGACGAAGAACTGGTTTGCCAGATCTTCAGCTTTGAGGTTCTGCTCATGCTTCGTACTGGCATCCTTTCCTTGAATGCGCCCGCGATCACTTCGCTCCTCAGTTGGTCGGAACAGCGGGATGGAGTAGAGCAGAAGCGATTGCGGCACAATGTACAGCAATCCCGTGAGCAGATGAATTCCTGGGATCTTGAAGAACACTGAGCTCCAGTACATCGCTGTCATCGACAAAGCCCACGCAACCGAGACAACTGTCCACGCCGAGCCATGGATGGTGATGAACTGGATGCCGCCTCGAAATGGCTGGAACACCCTGTACGTCGCGTGCACTTTCGGGCCGAGAATACAGTGCGTGAATCCAATGCCGTAGCTTGACAAAAGGCAGCCGAACAGGTACAACACTTCTTCGGCACGCTGGAACGATGACCTTCTACTCCCCAAAATCTCCGCGCCGATAAAGAGACACAGCGACCCGACAACAACGAACAGATTTGACCCAGTGTGCCACCTCAGAGTCGTGTCTTGCATCAGCGCTTCCCAGTTTCTTGTCTGAGCACTCCCGCGTGGGTTCAGAGCTGCTTGGTTGCCTTGATTACTGAGCATGGATGGCTGGAAATACTGGATCGAAGATAATATCAAGGTTTGTGGTCCCACTGCAAAGATCCCCAGCAGGCTCAGCACTCCATATGGAATACTTTGTGACACCAACGTGAGCAAAAGCGAGTCGAACAGGAGCTGCACACCGAATAATGCCCACCCCACGGCTTGTCGGATGACATAGCGATCTCCTCCTTCAAACGGCTGCCATGGCTGAAACCGGGAATGCAGTTTCCGTCCGGAGAGATGGGAGACCGCTGACGCCAGCACAAACAGCGCCATCGCCAGCACAAGACAAAACGCCCGAATCGAAGGGAGCATCTGCTCTTGGAAATAGTCAACCAGGAAGTGAAAGAGCGTTGACGAAAGCGAGAGCAGCATCACCATCGTCACCTCGCCTTTGATCACATCGTACCAATATGAATACTGAGCTGTTTTTCCATCAGCGGTCTTGAGCTTTTCGGACGACTGGAAGTAGGGGAGGGACATCGAAATTGCTCCAGCGCTGCCTGTTCCAACGACCAGCACCAAGCACGCCGCAACATCGCCGAACTTGCTGCTGTTCATGCACAAAATGATTGTAAGCGCCAGGTAAAAGCCGTACCATAGCCAGCCGATCGTCTGCAGGAACACGAATTTCGTGCCACCCTGAAATGGCTGCCACCACTGATACTCTAGCTTCGATCGCACACCGCCCATGTTGGAGATCGGTGCTGCGATCGCGAGAGACGACAAGCTGATAACCCAGCCAACTTTCTCGTGGGCGAGAAAGAACTTCATCATTCTTTCAGGCAGCACAACGATCTCTGCTCTTGAAGAGTACGAGAGACAGCCGACACTGAGCGCACCGATGCACAGCAGACTGGCGACGTAGACTTCTGCTGGACGCTTCCCTTTCTTGGCTCGCTCTTGACTTTTGGCTGACAGTTTTTCATTAGATTCTTGATCATCTCCACACAAACTGCTCTCGTTCTTGATCGAGCTCCCATCAAAGTACTGGAGAGAAACGAGCAGCAGCACTTGAGACGTCATACCCATCGCTCCGATCGCAGTCCCTGTTCCTTTCGAGCTTTGATAACCCGACTCGTCGTCAGCTTTGAAGAATACGTTCATGGCACCGCCAATCGTAAACGCAAACAGCTGCCAGCCGAGATACTGGAGCAGCAGAAATGTCCGCTCGCCTTCGAACGGCTGCCAAATGCGAAAGCCCGGGATGTCTGCACAACCATATAGCACGTGGATCACGAGCGCTGACACAATGAACTCAATGCATCCGAGCACGACCATCACTGGGGACTGTCCGAGATGCGAAAAGAGATCGTAGCAAATGAACATCAGTGAACCGGACGCTGACACGAGCAGACTCACGACCGCCTTGGTCGTCAGCGGGAACTGGAACGCAGGCTGATCGGTGTCCGCCACTTCGCGGAAGCACCCGATACTGAGGTTGAGCAGGATCTGCGCCATGAATCCCACGGCGCCGAGCAGCAAGTACTGTCCTTGGAACCACTTTGGCACCTGCGGATTCGCGAGCACTACCACGGACCCCGTGAGCACGAACGTGTGGAAGCACCAGCCGAACGCCTGCATCCACACAAACTCAGCGCCGCCGCGGAATGGCTGCCACCACTGGAACTTCTTGGAGCGCAACGTCCCGGCGAGCAGCGTGAGCGGCCCGATCCACGCGAACGCGAGCGCGCCGATCGCAACAAGCAGCAGCACGCCTCTCGACGGCGCGCTCTGCTCTTCATGCACGATCTCCGCCGCGATGAACAGGAAGAACGCGACGACCGACAGCACGAGTGCGCACAGGCGGATCTCTTGGCTGTCGTGCTCCATGCTCTGGTCTCTCAATCTGAGTCTGTATCTGTCAGTGTCCGCTTTCTGGTGGTGGTGCCTTGCTGCCTGTTGCTGCAATTGTGATAGTGACGTGATGCAGTCAGAAAGATAGGGGCGGGATCTGGGGACGAATGAGGAGGTGGTGGTTGCAGTGTGAACAGACCCGCCTGCAATGATTGCTGCGGCTGCTGAGCGCTTCTAATAATAGAAATGCTGCTCGCCCGCACGCACGTTCGCCCATGCATGGAAGGATCGCCCAGTCAATCACTCGCTGCCTGTCCACAAAAGCGAAGAGGCAGAAAGAGTGTGAGACTTCAGCCTGCGACATGAAACGAAACGACCGATGTTGCTTGATTACCACATGACAGTTTGGGATGATGACACTTGCATACAATTGTCAGGTCTGAAATAGAAAGCCATTTTGGAGAAGAAGAAGGTCTGATGAAGGTTCAAACTTGCGGTTGAAGTCACCAGCTTTTGCTTTTGAAGTTCGTCTCGTGGTGCTAAGAGACGCGCTCTCCGCCAGCAAACACGGGAGCCCTCAATCCCATCGTTCATACCCGAAGGCCGGTTGCGTTGTGAGAACCATAGAGCGAGCTTCAGTGACCAAGCGTCAGCGACCAAGCGTCAGTGACCAAGCGTCTACGACAAGTCGATCCTGGTTGGTCGCACGTTCACAACGACGCATTTCCTTGTAGTACCTGGGACCTCAACATGCCTGCAGTCGCCAACCTGACGAGGAGAGAAAACAATGCGCGACGGATGGGTCCCCAACCTGAACTGAATCGCATGTGGCCACGCGGTTGCACGCAAAGCAACCTCGTGTGCACGTAGTAGTGCAGCTGTGTGGAAGTATAGTAGCAACATTAGTTGATAATACCAAAGCCTTTCAAGCTCGAACGAACGAAAGGAGCTCGAGCTCGAGCTCGCTCATGACCACGATGGAGATCCACGTGCTTTGCATCTTCATCGCGAGATATGTGAAAATTCGTTTCATAGCGGAGGGCAAAATGTGCAGGAGTTTCTTGCCTTAAACAAAGCTCATTCTAACGAGCAATGTACTGATATAAGATATGCATTATTCCGTTTAAGTGCGAGTTGAAGTTGTCGTTGCAACTTCAGCGCGGGCTTGTTGTTGATGCTGCTGGATCTCGCAGAGGCTTGCGCATTCCGCAATTTGCGCAAGAGCGACAACAAGTCGCACCCTCTCTCTCACACACAGCAGCTGGAAGAAGAAAGCAACAGGGATGCTTACCCAGCGCTTCACAAGCAGCAGCTACCTGGCGGACGCATGGATCCCGCACATATCGAAGCTCTGGAGTGCAGCTACAGACGAGAAGTGTCAGGCACCGGGCTCCGACGACTACCGCGAGTGGACGCTGACGCAGCTGAAGCGGGAGATTGCACAGCGCAAGCTCAGGATCGATCAGAAGAAGCGCAACAAGGACTCGTATGTGAAGCTGCTGCTTGCAAGCGACGGAGTGCAGCACTTAGCGTCTCAAGAAAGCAACGGGAGAAGCGTATGCCACATCGACAGCGTCGAGATCCAGCGGATTGTCAACCCGCAAACTGCTTCGCAAGAGATGCTGTCTTTCTCAGTCACACCAAGCACACAGCAACCCCAAGAGCGGCTAACTCCGCAAATGACTCAACCCAAGCACGTCACGCCAGTTGTATCTCCACAACAGTTCCAGGTGCAAAAGCAGTCTTCAGAACCGGTTGTATCCAAGCCACATCCGCAACCGCCACTTCCGCAATCGGTTGCGGTAGTGCCAAATGAAGATGGCTTTGACAGCCCTGTTGAGCTGGTTGCCGTCGAAGATAGTCACTGCTCGATTGTCCAGAAGCGAAAGCGCTTGGGTTCAGGCGAAGGCCTTTGGGGCACCGAAATGGACAAGAAGCAGCACGAGTACCTGCGCCACGAACTCGCTATCAAGGTCGCGAAAATTGACATTCAGACACGACGATTGGAATTAGAGTCGAAGCGCGACAAGCAATGCCAGGAGTTGCAGCAAGTGCAGCTGGAGCTCGCGCAAGAACAGCTCAAGCAGGCGAAGCTGAGTACACAAAAGATTCGGATCGAGTGGATGATCGAGCAAGCCTTGCACAAGAAGAGACTGCGGGATGCAGGAATATGCGAGCAAGACATTTCAGCAATTGTGTGAGGAGTTTTCGTAAGCAGTGACTGATGATTTTCGATGTTAGAATTTACGTTTTCTCTTATCACACAGGGCAGGTAGCAGTTTGATCGTCATTGCGTCTATCAGTGCGTGGATACAATTTACACGTTTGAAGTTCTGTATTTCAGAAGCAAGACATCGAATTGTGCATATTAAGGTCACGTTATCCGGCGATGCTTGCTTGGTGGGACTGCAGAATACGACGAAGTCAGCGCAGCAGTACCTCTGTTTGAAGTTGAGCTAGCAGGCACCGCCGCTCCAGTATTGCCCGAAGAAGCCTTGTACGCTCGATCGATCAGCGTCTTGAGCCGCGTCTTCGCGATATTGGACAATTCGCCACTGGGTAAGACGATCTGCGATTGCATGGCTGCTGCCTCCGGTTTGAACAACTCGACAACTTGTTTGACAATCGCCTTGAAGCGCTCTTTCGGGAGTTTGCCGTCCTCCTGTTTGTACAGCGGATAGAGCTTCGCCTTTACGTACTCCACAGCTGGTCCAGTCCATCTATCACGATCAAGAACGAGAACACACACAAGGTCAGTTGATCAGTACAATTTGTCACCCTCCTATCCAGTAGCATGCGATATTTGTTAACATCCAACTCACGCCTCCTGCTTCCGACTCTTCTCTTTAGGGCGTCGAATGGGCTGCTTCTGCGCTGAAAATGCGCGAATCGGAGGCAAAACCTGTGCGTTACCAGCAGCAGCATCAGCTCTGGAAACTGGTCGAGACGCAGTCGGAGGTGGTCGCAATGCCGGTTCAGGCGGCGGATTGATATTTCGCCATTTCTCGCTTGTTAAAATGGCTCGCTCTCTTAACTCCACACTGACGTCCGACAAATTCGCGATCTCATCCAGCGCGCTTTGGAACTCTGGTACCTAGAGTCATAACAGTAAATTTGTTAACGGCCACTACTTCTACAGGATCACCCAGCCCAGCGTACCTCGATCAAGTCACTCTTTCGAATCGGAAGCGCTTCGACGACTGTCAGTACTGCATCCAGGACTTGCTGGTGGGGCGACGACGATGACGACGATGAGCTTCCGGACTCCTGTGGCCGCTGGATCCACTTGTAAAGAACTTCCAGGCAGCCCATATCGAGCACGACAACTTTTTCTCGATCATTTAGACGTCCGAAGAACGTCTTCACGCGCGAGACCAGTCGCAACTTCGCTGTTTTCGGGATGAGAAGCGACACCGTCGACGCGTAGTTGTCACTTCCCACGGCGTCGACCATCAACTTCGCCAGCTCTCGGTATTCTGGCGCCAAAGTTCGCGAGACGCGACTATTGGGTGCAGATTGAGGCGAGCTATCAGCTGAGCGACGATCCAGTGTATTTGCCGCTGCTGTGAGTTCCTGTCGACTTGTATCGAAATCTCGCCACATCATGTCCACATTAGACACGGGTACTGTTGAACGGGACAGAACAAGATGTCTGTTGGCTGGAGTGGTAAGTGACAACTGGTTGTGGTCTCCTCTCGCATACATCAGCTCTGCTCTGCGATGGATCTGCTGTAGCTCCTGGGACATCCGCAGAGCATATGCAGCCGCGATGCCCCGAATGGGTCGTCCACTATCCGACTCGAGAGTTACTCGAGCAGCTGGTCGCCGAGCACGACCTCGAGTGCCTTCTTCAGCTCCTGAAGCGGTTCCACGTCCACGACGATTTCGGGTAGCGCTAGCTGTCCCAGAAGACCTGCCACTTAGCACGTTGGACATGAGGTGCGCTAGTCGTCTCGTTGTCCGACGTGACGATACCGTCGTCGCTGGTCGCTCGATGAAGTCGCTCGCTCTCGTGCCGCTGGCATGGCGAGTGCAATACCACGAGCTGCTCGGCACTTCACTAAGCCCGATGCAGTACGTGTGATTGGAGATCGGGCACCCTCGCGCTTCGCACATCAAGAGCACATGCTCGTCATCACCTCGTCCGCAGATCTCACAGTGCGCTTCGTTGACAAGGCGCAGCTGCGCTGCAATGTCGTGGTCTTGTGGATCGGGGCGGAACACTTGCTTGCAGTCCCCGATCTCTTCTTTGTGCATCACTTTCCCAGCCGCATCCACTCGCGTCACTTCATTAAACTTCTTCTTGCAAAGCGGACACAGGTTCGTCACTTTCGACCACGCGACGATGCACTCAAAGTGGAACTTGTGCTCGCACACTCCAGCAAGAAACCCCTGGGTAGCGAGCTCCACGACATCCCGACAAATACAACACTATGGAAAGAAAGTAACACATTCATTAGCACTGGGCAGCCCCAAGTGCAATAAGAGCAAGCAAGACAGACAACGAACCTCATCAGCTTCGACCTCTTCCACTGGCGCTTCTTCGTCCTCTCCATTTTCGTCACCGTCACCATCCTCGGCATCGCGATCGTAGTCGTTGATTTCGATCACACTAACGGCGTCGGCATCTTCACCAGTTGGTCCGTGTGCTGTCGCTGCTGCTGTTGGGTGTGGCTCCGCGGGTGGTGCATCTACATGGTGCGCGTCGTCACTCTCCTCCGCCATCTTCAAGAGCTTTCGCCACCTCCGTCAGCATGGAAAGATGCGTACAACAGCGACGAACGTCAGGAGCTGCTTCCCATTTTCAGACGCTGCCATGGCCCCATTTTAAGCCAATCCGAGAGCGTTATATTTGTAGGTGCAAGCGTACTCAGTAAATTCCATGTCGCAGGCTCAGCAATTCTTTCATAGAGCTGGGATGTTGAAAGGATCAACATTTGCGAGAAAAATTTAGTGTACGAATTGTGTGCGATGAATGGGCTAAGTGCCAACGGGTGCTTCCCATTGCCCATGAATTTTAAAATGACTTTGATGCTATTGGATCCTCCATTAAATGACCAGTTGCACATTGGTCCTCGCTTTTATCAAGTTCTATATTGAACTCCTTGTGGATCTCGAGCAAACGCCGCTTTTGCGTTTTCGTGGGCTCGGCTTCTCACATTCCATTCTGACACCGCGCGTACAAGTGAATCAAGAAGGTGGCCCGGAGGGCGAGGCAGGCCACGCCCTCCCGCTCGGAATCGTGCGCTGGCCGTGCTAGGAGACGCGCGCTCTCCGCCAACAAGCAAGGCAACCCCTCAATCCTATCGCTCATACCTCCGAAGGCCAGTTGCGTCGTGAAAACCATCGAGCGAGCTTCAGCGACCAAGCGTCGATGACCAAGCGTCTGCGGCAAGAAGTCGATCCTGGTTGGTTGCAACTACGTGCACACGAGGTTGCTTTGCGTGCAACCGCGTGGCCACATGCGATTCAGTTCAGGTTGGGGACCCATCCGTCGCGCATTGTTTTCTCTCCTCGTCAGGTTGGCGACTGCAGGCATGTTGAGGTCCCAGGTACTACAAGGAAATGCGATGTTGTAAACGGCAGTGCAGCCGTGTGGAATTATTATTAACAACACTGTAATTTATACCAAAAACTGTAAGGAAATCTTGATATCGTTTGTACACTGCGCACTATATATGTCCACATATTCTATAAAGTAGGTTGTGGCAGCTCGAACATGCTGTTTCAGGGGACAAGGGAATCCTGTTCTCAAACCAAGGACAAGAAAGCACGACGGAAGGACGCTCTTTGCTGCTGCGTGAGCGCCACCTAGACCGCCCCCATGACGACGTCACGCGGCTCCATGCCGCGGCTCGTATTGCTCTATATCAGCATCGCTCTTGCTGCTGCGCTCGCCGTCGTCCAAGCATCGCAAGCCCCGGTCTTCTGCACAGACGTTGGCATCGACTTGGAGTTCAAGAGCAGCAAGTCGGCAACAACAGCACCGCCTAATAACAACAGCGACAATGAGAATGTGGCAACGAGCTGTCTGCGGTACCCGACGATGAACGCCGTGGGTGACTACCTGGCAGCGAAGATGCCTACTTTTGCGCTCAGTGCGGTCGACTGCGTGCAGGAGTCGCGTCGCGGCAACGATAATGACGTGGTGCTCTTTGCTGTGCTCTCCGTGTGCTCGCGCTCGAATATCGAGCACCAAGCGACCAATGAGCGCGCGTGGGACGTTGACGTCCGTGCGCAGATCGAGGAAGTGACGAAAGAAAGCAAGAAGAACGGCGTCAAGATGGCGAACAGCGCGCTCTGGTTCGCGCGCCAGGTGCTCCTGTCGCCGTCATACACGCTTCCGGACGGGAAAGGCATGCCGCGCTTCGAGTTCAAAGGCGCCAGGGTCTGGGTCGACGACTCAGAGCTCCTGAACGTGGAACTTGGTGTGCGCAATGCTGGCAAAGTACCGTTGCACCTGTATCGCGTGACACTGATCGAGTCCGTTGACGAAGCCACCAACCCACAAGCATCGCGTCCCACTGCGTTCGCGCTGCTGCAGTCCCCCGCTGTGGTGCATGCTGGCAAATCCGAGTCGGTGGTGTTCAAGTCGAGCACGTCGAGCCCCGTGGTGGTCTCCAGTTCCAAGAGCTACGTCGTGTACATTTCGCACAGCGGCTTCCGTTCGCACCGCTTTGAAGGCGTGCTCGATGGTGATATGTTTGCATCCAAGACGCCAGTGCTGAGTAGCGCCGTTGAGAAGAGTGACGAGCTCTTTGGAGCTGTTGGGTCGCCATCCTCACGTTTGGATCCGCTGCTCGGATCGTTCCCAATGGGAAGCTGGCGAGGTAAAGTGTTGATACTATTGCATTAGATGTACTTCAAGCTGTGAAACGTGGAGTCTCTAATGTCTTGTGTGCGCACCAATTTGTTCTGTGCAGTGTTCTCTGTTGGGATCGTCGCGGTTGTGGGATTTGCAGCAGTGTTGTACGCGCGAAGGCGGTCTCCGGGTGTGCAGTTGCGACGACTGTCCGAGTGTCTGCAGCGCTCGATGAAGCAAAGCGGCACTGACTCCACGACCAGCAGCCCAAGGAGATCTAGCCTCAAGGCAAAAGACAGCAGTGTTAGCGACTGGAAAAGCAAAAAATCGGATGCCGATGTGGGTATTGACAGTGTGTTAGACCGAGAACTGGATGAGATGGAGAGCGACGGGTATGTGAAGGTTTTCAACATGAGGGGGTACGGTGTCGTCGTGCTGACTTTGTAGTATTGCTGGTGTTTATAAACAGGCTCATTCAATCACCAGTTCCTTCAAATGGACGCCAAGGCAAGCCGCGACAGTCTGCCACGCGAGAAAAGTAAGACAATCCTGTGATTTACATGGAAGTGTCGGAGTCAATAACTCTGGTGGCTAACTTTACTTTCATCACTGGGACAAATGTGATAGGATGCCTGCGATCCAGATGCAGTGGAAGCCCCCGCCTTCAACTTCGGGCAAGTTCCGAAAGCCGCTGGATCTAGACGGAGACGCGCGCCTTGACCCGAAGCGATTTGAGAACATGTGGGACGAGTATTTACAACGGTGAGCTATAATCTTACACGTCTATAAAGTTTGTTGCTAGTGTGCATAAATGCTGACTGTCTGTTATTCTCTTCGCCCCCTACAGTTTCCAATCGAACGAGGTGCAAGGCGGTCGAGTGGATTCGACACTCTTGCTCAACAAGATGCAAGCGCGTGGGGTCACATGCATGGCCAGCGGCACGGTCAGTGGCGTCGAGAAGTACGTGTTTTACGCCAAGCAGTGCGACTGCGAGTGGTTTTTCTTTCTAGTCGTGGACATCACGCTCGCAACGAACTCGATGGGCGTCACGATCCGCACCAGCAGCGACGCGAGCGAGACGCACGTCGAGGATTTCGTTAAAATGGCCAAGACCACGCTACGAGAATCCGTTCGACAGGCGTCGCCGTAGCCAAATCCAATTTGCCCAGTTCCGCAAACCAATTTCAAAGGAGTAGAACCTAATTCACCACAGCGACAACAACAACAAGGCATGGTACCATAGATATATATTGTTGCTGTTATCTTTCAACTTCGCGTCATCGATCTTGTCGACCAGCACGTAAAGAAGCAGACAACACGCGTTAACTTGCTGGAAGGAAAGGAATAAAATCATAAAATCACACAGCAACCTACTAGTTTGTCTCCTTGTTTCTCTCTTTGTGTCTGTTTTCCAATCATACGTGTGGAGAATCTCATGATGGTTGAGGTTGCTGAGGAAAGAAAGCGCCACGCAAATGCGTTCGCTCATCCACATTTGCTGGCGGCGTTTCGTTTGAGGATCACGTCGCTTTGCTTACAATAGCCCGCTGATCACCGCGTTTAGGTCACCTTCGTGCTGCACGAGGAGCGAAATGTTGCGCTCCTTATCCGAGAAGCCCATGTCCGCGAGCGACTGCAGCTCCACCACCCAGCGCAGTTCCTGCTCGCTCGGCTTCTTCTCCGCGACGCGCACGACTGGCGCTGGCGCAGGCACAAGAACCTTTGGCGCCGCGCTTGGCATCACAATCGGAGCCGGCGCACCGATACGAATCGGCGCACTGCTCGCAGCGGCGTCGCCTGGAGCCAGGATGTTGATATCGACCCAAAGGCGCTGGCCGAAGCGAGTACCATTCGGAGTGCAGAGACGCCAGTAGCCAGTGTACCGACCAGGTTTCGCTGGCGTCACCATGCGCAGCGACACATCGATCGAGCTACCGGGGAGCACCGATGGGATGAGTACGCTCTCTGGCGCCTGCATCTTGTCTCCGCCGACGCACAGGAGCTTCGTGCCACTTGGCCATTTCTAAAGCAACAACAGGACACGAAATCCAATCAGTCAGTTAGTTACAAATACCAGAGACTCAGGTAGTACAGACGCTCGAGTCCTCACCGTTGGTCCAGCATTGCGGATCTTCCAGACTTTGTCGAATGGCTCGCACGGCTTCAGCACCACGCCATCAGGGCACGTCACGTCGCCCTCAAAGACCGCGACGATCGGTCCCTGATCCTCCTTCGTATCCTCCGCCGAGATCGCTTCAAAGTAGTCACTGGCGCTCAAACGCTGCAGGTTGTGGTTGCGCTGCAGTTCCTGCAGGACGCGCTCGATCTGGAGACGTGCCTGCGGGCACTTCATGAGCAGCACCTTGGCGATCTCTTCCAAGTCGTCCGAACCAGCGACGTTCACCAAACTCGACGAGAAGCTGTCACCCTGAAGAGACACAACCATACAAATGATACAAACTCAGAAAACCCTGCATACACGTATACTGGTGCGATACTTCAGAGTAGTGCCCACCTTTTGGAATTCTTCCGACACCTTCTGGAAAATGGACGCAAACTGTAGAGAACATCACAGAATACCAAAGGTATATACAAGACCTGTCAGTTAGTTGACCGCAGATCCAATATAAGCCAAAAATCGATAGACATACCTTCTGGTTCGCCATGATCTCCAAGAGTGCCTCCTGGCACCCTGGCTCGTGCAGCAGCGAGACCACGTCGCGCTTCAGGTCCTCGTGCTCCCAGGTCGGCTCCCATTTCTCCACGACCTTGCTCAGGTCCACGAAGAGCGCCATCATGCGCTTCTGCTGGTCGGCCTCGAGCGCCTGCGACACCAGCTCCGCGCGCACGTCCTGGGACGCGCTGATGTTGCTGCCCACCGCAGCTGGCTGCGCGTCAGTCGCCGCCGCGACAGCAACCGGGATCGGTCGCGTCACGAGCGTCATCTTGCACACCGCGCTGCCTTCGCCGCGGCCGGTCGCGACCGCGAGCTCCTTCATGAGGCGGAACGCCTCGGCGAGCTCCACGTCGGTCGTGATGCGCACGAGCTCCTCGTCGTCGTCCGTGTAGTAGAGCAGCACGTCGTCGCGTGCAATGTCGATCTCCGAGAACACGAGCAGCACGTAGTCGAGCAGGTCGCGGAAGCGCAGCGCGTCCCAGTTGGGGATCGCGCGGCCGTCGCGCTCCGCCAGCGCCTGGTTCACGGCCACGACCTGCACGCGGCGCATGTCCTGCTTCTCCTGCCAGAGGATCTTGAGCGTCGTCATCTTCTTTCTCTCGTTCTTGCTTTCTGTCTTGCTTTCTGCCTTTTTGACTGCGTGTTAGTATGGGAGTCGATGAGAAAGCGAGGCGGTTTTGTTCTCAGGAAGGGGTACCCGAGTGCATCCTCAAGTTAATATAACGCTATGCTACAAATTTAACGATTCAACTGCGATTCCAGGTTGACTTGGTTCCAGTATGTCTAATGGAATCCAGGAATTCCAGTGGGGAATTCCAGTGGGCATATTGAAACCAAGTCAACCTGGAAATTATACATACACTCTGTTGCTCTATGACCGTACTTACACTCTGTTGCTCTAATATAAAAATATTTACCCGGGTTTCCTCGGGGGCCGAGAGAAGGAAGCCTCACAACGATCCTTGATAGACGTGGGTAGAGAGAGAGACCACACAGTGCGCTTGAGCTGAAGCAGACCACTACTTCACCAATTCCTCTTCGATGCGCTTGCAGACTAGCATCCAACACTGCTCGTAGCACTGCTCACTAATACCCGACCGTCACCTGATCTTCTTTTGCTACAGATTTTTATGGGACCACCGCTCCTCGCTGCCGCCGACAGACGGCCATGCCATCAAAGACCTACAACTACACTAGCGACGACCTCTTGCGCAAGATCAACCGCCACGATCAAGAAAAGCCGTACTGTTTTTTTCTCTTGAAAATGGTTGCAGCGTTCGTTGCACACTAATAACCAAAGAAAGCAAGGTAGAAACTAAGATAATATCAGTACATTCGCGAAAGGACATGCGCTACTGAACCCTCAAGATGTGGTCGAGAAGGGTTGGTATGCAGCTCTCGCATGATGCCATCCAGTCGATGTTCACTGCGCCAGGGTAGTTTCCATTCAGCCACTGCACCACCTCGGGGTATTCGATGCAGATGTTGCTCTTGTCCATCAAATCAGTAGGGTAGCCTTCGGTGCAATTCGCGTGTAAGAAGAGCACAGTTTCGAAGTGTCCATACTTCACAGCATGACGCATGGCTTCGGTCGTACACCCCTCGCTGCGGTTTTCATGAAGTCACTGGATAACCTCGAGATACCCGTGTTCCGCTGCGCCGTCCATGGCATCCGCAATACACCCTTCGGTTCGATTTTCGTGGATATACTTGACAGTCTCGAGGTGTCCTCCCTCTGCAGCCATGTCCATGGCATAGGTTGAGCACCCTTCAGCTCGACTTTCATGCAAAAACTTGACAATCTCGAGGTGGTCCTTCTTCGCGGCGTGACCCATGGCATTGGAAGTGTATCCTTCAGATCGATTTCCGTGGAGCCACTTGACACGTCGAACCGTCCATAGTTCGCAGCAAAATCCATCGTTCGCAAGCTGCACCCTTCCGCTCGATTCTCGTGCAGCCACATCACAACTTCGAGGCGACCCTCACGCGCGGTAAACTCCAGCGCTTGAGTGGTGCAACCTTCGGTCCGATTCCCATGGAGCCACTTCGTAACTTTGAGGTGGTCATTGTTCGCAGCCATTTCCATTGCAGTTGTGGTGAATCCTTCTATCCGATTCTCGTGCAGCCACTTCACAACTTCGAGGTGGCCGCGACGTGCGGCATCATCCATCGCCCGATAGGTGCACCCCTCCGTTCGGTGCTCATAGAGTCGTTTCACGATATCAAGGCGTCCTTCCGGTGCGGCGTAGTTCATTGCATCGCTCGTGCACCCATCGCTTCGGTTCTCGTGGAGCCACTGCATGACTTCGAGACACCCGTGATCTGCTGCAAGATTCATCGCTGCGCTCATGCATCCATGAGGATGGTGCTCATGCAGCCATCGTACGACGTGCAAATGACCGTTCCAGATGGCACCGTCAATCGGCTTCATGCTGCTGGTGCTGCTGAGAGCAGTACATGTCGCTGCTTTGGCGAAAAGCCACTGAACCATCTCGAGGTCTCCTTCCCCAGCAGCAATCTCGATCGCAGTAGGCAAGGGCAGATACGTTTTATGCTCAGGATGGTCAAACAAAAACTTGGTCACTTCGGCGCAGTTGCCGTGGATAGCGTCAGCTGCATCTCGATACAAAGCCTTCGCACTATCTCCGTACTGGTCAGTGAACCACTTCACCACGTCAATGCGGCCACTTCGGACCGCAGATCCAAACGCCTTTGGTATGTTGCAGCCAGTGTTCTTTGGATGGCTGTGCAGGTATTGCAGCATCTTCAGTTGGCCCTTTGCCGCGGCGGCGTCCATCATCTATGGGATGAATGGTGCTCCCTCATGACGGTTTGACAGCCACTCCAGCAGCCTCAGGTTCCCCACCCTCGCCGCTTCAATCATCGCTCTGTATAGCAGTACACTTGGGTAGCACTCATGTAGCCACTTGACGATCGCGAGGTTGTCATGCTTCACAACCTAGCCAAGTCCCTGGCCGTATTGATATTTCCAGCAGTACGGGCCGACACTAGCTGATTGTAAACGCGCGGCAAGACGGAGAAGCATCGACCCCAGTGAACAGGTGCTTGTACAAAGATCCTAGATTGCGTTTTCTGATCTAGTCGGTAGGGGATACAAATTGCACAGGTTTTTAACCTACCCTAAACTCACAAATCACGCCCTTTAAACAGGAAATGTATCGGAAGGGGTGTGAATGCTTTTTCGGACTTAAGCGCGTAATTCACACCCTTTCGAGCCCTTTCCAAGCCATTTGTTGTTGAAAAATACTGAAAAAAGTGTAAATCGGTTAGGATAGGCTTTAAAAATAATATCCTAATCTATATTTGAATTTAGCTTATCTATCAGTCTTTTCGATGAATGAAATTATTCTCTCGAGGATTGCAACGCCCGAATCCACGTGACTTCGTGGAGTTATTCATAAGAACTCCAATCCTGCAAGCTCGGTAAAGCGTCACGACAGAAGCCCCCAGCCGTCACAGCAGCCATGCCCACGTCCTCACCAACAGCGCACTCCCTTCCGCCACTCGCATCTGTGGTGGATGTACTGCGCGGCACTGGAGCAGTCGCGCAAGTCGGTGAGGTACCGCACATCGCTGCCGACAAGATGAACCGTGCCACGCGCGTGTGATGCCAATCTCCTGTCGCTTCTTCTGCATCTCGCTGCGTGTATGTTCTCGGCTGTCGTCGACCCTTTGTATTGGGCGTATCAGTGCAGACGCGGGCTTGAGTTCGCTGTGAAGCATGACAACCTCGCGATGGTCGAGTTGCTGCATGATCTGTGCCCTATTGTGCTGCCGTATCAGGCGATGGTGGAAGCTGCAAGGATGGGGAATATCTGATTGCTGGAGTGGCTGTCGCGTCGTCACAAGCGCATATCATTCATCCTGCGGATGATGGATGCAGCCGCCTCGAGCAACCAGGTAGCGGCCCTTCAGTGGCTGCACGACCACCCGAGGGACTGCGTCTACAAGATCGAATCAGTGTTTGGGTCAGCGGTCAGAGGGGTCACATTGATGCGATAAAGTGGCTCGTTGGATGCTACGGCGATCTCGTAAAGGTCGCAGATCCAAGTGTGCGGAAGGCGATCGCCGGCAGGCACCGAGGTGGTCAAATTTTTGTTCGACCATCTCGGCACACGCTCCTTCGTTTGTCCAATGCTATCAAGATCGCAGTTGCGAGCGGATAAATGGAATTGGTCGAGTGGCTTCTCGCCAAGTTCACGACAGCCTCCTTCTTCAGAAGCAATGCCGGTACTTTTATCGACTCTGCCGCGCGGGGCGGTGACCTCCAGCTTGTGCAGTGGCTTCACGACCACCAACACGGACAGTGCACGGAAGACGCGATGGATTTTGCTGCAACTTGCGGGAGTCTCGAGATCGTCCAGTGGCTTCACGAGAATCGGAATAAAGGAGGCACAAGCCAGGCGATGGATTTTGCTGCACGGAGCGGCCATCTCGACGTTGTCAAGTGACTGCACGACAACCGGACTGAAGGATGCACCGCCCGCGTGATGGGCGGAGCGGCGACAAATAGTCACTTGGAGATTGCCCAATGGCTTCATAAGAATCGAGCCGAAAGGTGCTCTGTGCGTGCTCTGGATGGGCTGTGGGTACTGGACATCTTGGCGTAGTGAAGTGGCTGCACGAGAACCGAACCGAGGGGTGCACGACCGAGGCGATGGATGCAGCTGCACGGAACGGCCACCTCACGATAGCGAAGTTTCTCCATGAGAGTCGATCTGAAGGTTGTATCGTGGATGCGGTGAACTACGCCGCAGAGAATGGCCGCCTGGAGATCGTAAAGTTTCTCCATGAGCATCGAACCGAGGGGTGCACTGAGGATGCGATGGACCTTGCAGCCGAAAGTGGGTACTTTGAGGTTATCAAGTGACCCCACGAGAATCGCAACGAGAGTTGCACGCCGAATGCAATGCAACTCGCTGCGGCGAACGGATACTTCGAAATCGTGCTCTTCTTGCACGCGAATCGGAGCGAAGGGTGCGGGCAAGATACGTTCACGACGGTAGAGCGATGCCTTGAACACACGGAAATCGCGCAGTGGCTGCAACAAAGGTATCCTGGCGCAGTAGACATCAACCAGGTGATGACGCGCGATAGCTACATGGTCGCAGCGTTTGAGCACA
Organism: Globisporangium irregulare; assembly: GCA_038051095.1. Classification (NCBI taxonomy): domain Eukaryota; phylum Oomycota; class Peronosporomycetes; order Pythiales; family Pythiaceae; genus Globisporangium; species Globisporangium irregulare. The sequence continues at coordinate 19,243 of JALBZZ010000024.1, forward strand.
CTTTAGGGCAACCAACTGGCGCCAAGAGACAGCGACTGTGATGTAGCAAATCTGTATTGCTGCTAAAACCGGCTGATTGACAGTGAGCTCGGAAGGGTGAGCACGTTCTGCGTACGAATGAATGCTTAATTTGCAAGTGTCCAAGCCCGAAATGACTCCAACATGACAACGTTAGCGCGCGGCGATGATCGTATATCAATCTTGTGAAGTTCTCTTCCAAATATAAGTCTAAAGGCGTTCCTCTGCAGCAAATGATCCGCGGACAAACTGGAAGGACCAGACATTGTCGCGGCCTCGAACGAAGCGGGGACCATCCTTTGTTTGCAGCTCAGAGCTTCTGCAGTCTTGCAAAGGACTGGATCAAAGAGAATCGAGTCAGAGCTCGCCTACATCTCTTCATTTTTTCACCTGAAGGGAGACACCGCCACCGTCAAAACCACTCCATCGGCAGTGCGAGCTTGTTTCGGCCAGTATCCCCTGGGCGGCTCACCATGAACACCTCGAGATGGTGCAGTGCCTGTGGTTAAGGAAACCGCACCAGTCAGTTTTATCATGCTGGCCGATTGAACTGCTCATGGCGGCCATTTATACGTCGTACAATAGCTTCACGAATTCGTTCTCGATGCAGTTCTGGTTCTTCGGCAGCAATGGACAACGCGGTGTGTGAGGCACTTTGAAGTTCTCCGGCGGCTGCACACTCACAGTAGTTGGGGATGCACGGCAGATGCGATGAGCGGTGCAGCTTCGCGGGGTACTTCAGCATTGTGAAGTGGTTCCACGATAATTGGAGCGAAGGATATCAACAGTCGCGATAAAATGGTCAATTCGAGACAATTCAATGGCTTCGCGAAAATCGCACCGAGGGGTGAACGGACGAGGTTATGGACGGCGCAGCGGAGAGCAGGCATCTCAATATGATCAAGCGGCTCCATGAAAACCGCAGTGAAGAGTGCGCGTCGCTTGCCATGCAGCTCGCACCGGACAACGGACACTTTGAGGTGCTGTTCTTTTCCCACGCGAATCGCAGCGAGGGCTGTGCTCGTGGCGCGATCCGCTGCGTTCAGACTTGCATGGAGGATCTGGAGATGGTGCAGCGGCTGTACGAGAAGTACCCCGAAGCTGCAGACGTCAATATCTTTAGATCTAACAGTGAGGAGCTACCTTACGTGCCCGCAGTGCTCTCCCATATCCTTCCACCAACTGAAGGGAGACAACCAGAGCATGCTTATATTTGGGGGGTGTACGGTATACTTCCGTATTTGTTATTAAGGTGTTATCAGATGCAATCACTTTTCTTCTGCTTCAACATCTGCAATTCTCTGCTTATTTATGCAGTATCAGAGGGAATCTTGGTTCATTTTCTACTTCTCACTGGTTTTTGTATGCAACAAGGGAAGCGAGTGGAAAGCCACCCACCACTTCTTTCTGGTGTGTCCCACACTTGCATTCTTTCGCGAGCATTTTGGTTCTGGACACGAACACGCGGTGCTCATACTGGCGTTGGAAGCAAAAGCAAGCACCACTCGCGTGCGTTACTTCACAAGCAGCAACCAGCCCCCCAGATCACCATTGCGCGCGCCTCGTCACCTCTCCACTTCATTTGCAGTATTTATAGTACAAGATCCATATCCACGCGTCCGTCTGTCCGTCCGCGCTTCGTTCGTTACTTACCTGCTGTCTGGGGTCGCCGTGCACGACGGAGGAGCTCAGTCGCGAAAGAAAGCAACACGAGACACAGAAGAAGCCAAATGAGTGAAAGCAGCATGGTGCCTCGCCACCGCCACCACCGCGCAGCGAACGACCCGAACGCGACGCTGCTGGAAGCGCTCATGGAGGCCGGCGAGAACGTCTGGCGCAAGCTCCATCTGTTCGCGATCGGCCTGCTGCATCTGCTCTTCTCGAGCGACAAGCAGTGGCTCAACCAGTTGCAGCAGTGCGAGCGCGACTTAACAACTACGAATGAAGAGAAGGAAGAAGAGGAAGGGCTGCTTGGATCGACAACGTCGGACGACCAGATGCAGATGCAGATGCAGATTCCGCAGCAGCGCAAGGTGAAGCGCATCATCTTTGTCCGACACGCCGAGTCCGAGTGGAACGTCGTGTTCAACCGCGGAGTGCACTGGCGCGCGATCATGCACTTTGTGCGCGCGTGCGTGCGCGAGTGGCTTATGCTGCCAACGCAGCACTCGATCTTCATCGACTCACCGCTGAGTCGACGCGGCGTTCGCCAGGCGAAAGAGCTCTTCGACGACGTCAGTAACGGTCAGATCCAAGATCTTGAATGTGGCGGCAATGGGACCGCCAAGAGTGCTGAGAAAGCGGCGGTGCTGCGCTACTTGAGCTGCCCACTACCGGACAGTATCATCGTAACGTCGAACCTGCGCCGCGCGATCGACACTGCGCGCATCGCGTCTGCTGCGCGCCTCGAGCTCCCGAATGAGAAAATCCACGTTCTCTCATCGCTGCAGGAGATCGGTCGCAACATTGACACGCTCACGATTAGCGACGCGTACGCGATCAAGCCACAAGTGCTCTCGTCTGCTTTACGCATCGAGAAAGGTCACGAAGACCTGTTTAACCTGAAGGAGAGCCACGGGAACAAGGCTGTGCTCGGCTGCGGTCGCACACGCTTGGAGGCATTTGCAAAGTGGGCGATGGGTCAAGATGAAGATGTGTTAGTTGTATACGGCCACTCGCTCTGGTTCCGAGCGTTCTGTCGTGAGTACTTTCCGTCGGGTGTTGACAACGACGCGAAGCGCAACAAATTGGCGAACTGCGGCGTCGTGAGCTTTGCGTTTGAAGAACGCTCTGTGGTGGTGAAGTCCGCTTCGGCAATAGCACCGGAGCTGTTTGGTCCCCACGTGCGAAAAGAGTACCAGATCATCCCCGAGAGCTTCCTATTTGTCCGCTAGCTACTAGCCAATATTGGTTAGTAAGTAGCATTTGTCTCTCGTTTCGTTTATTTTATCTATCAGCTCGCTTATTGCTTTATCTCCTGATTTCCGAATGAAGCTTCTTTAAAATATACTGTCGTATGTGCTCTTATTAAGAAAGCTTGCGTTGTGTGTTTGTATGAGTTTGTCCTCATGTGATTGCTTGGGCTACAGCTGGAGTTCTAAGCACCAGTGGCTTTGCATTTCCGGAAGCGTGGCCACCACTTGGTCGCTTTGATGCTGTGGCCGAAGTCCGCGATCACGAGCTTCCACCGGTGCTTGACCGGGAGCTTGATGCCCTGTTTCCGCAACGCGCGGTCGACCTGTAATTCGTATTTCGCCAAGAGCTTCATCGTGCCTGGGATCACAGTGAAAAGATACCCGGCTGCGAGGCCGCTGATCTGGCTCAAAAGCGCAAGTCGCGGCAAGAAAATGTGGACGCCCAGCAGCTCAATCCACGTCAAGTAGTTAGTTGGGACTTTGATGTCCAAGCCAGGCGCGAGCGTCGGGTACTGACGAGTCATGACCACCTTAAGAGCCCAGAGGACACTGGAGAAGCCCACCGTCCACTGCATTAGCAATTCCTGAGTGAAAAGTGCATTTGGATCAGTACAAGTGTGAAATTCACTTTGGACACATGGATGTGTGGCTTACGCTGTAAAAAATCGTCTTTGCCATCACGAACGCTGTCACTGTGAGCAACACTTGCGAGAGCACCAGCAGGTATGCCAGCACGAGAAGGAACCGCAGTCCGCCCAGTTTCTTTTCCAGGTAGTAGCCCGTCCACGCGAACGAAATGCTAAAAGAACACAATTGACGCGCAGCATATACCTCAGATACGTCAAGTCAATGGATTTATACCATGGGAGCTGCACGTACACTTCGTGGAGAAACGTTGTGTCGTTCATCAGTACGAATGGCGAGCTGCCACCAAGCAGCGCGGTAACTCTAACCACATAATCCGGACGACACAGATGGCGCAATGTCAGTTAGATGCTGCCCGACAAGTACAAACGGCAACACAAATTGCGCTAGCAGATTTCAAGTTTGCAGATCACGTACAATGAGGTCCCCACTGCGATCTGCTTTGTGTACACATGCCACACGACCATCAGCACTGGCGCACGCAAAGCAACCCCAAGAATACCAACAACACGTCAATCACCATCGCCCATAAATACAAGCATTGTCAACAGCAGCACCAACGCACCGATATGCACACGTACCAACAATGCTCAGTGTAATCGGCGCTCTCCGATCCAGCTGCTGTCCGACCTGCACGAGCAGCGCAACCGACGGCGTCTGCGCAATCGCAGCGGCGGGACCATCGCCAGTGGCGCCACTGCCTGTGGTGGCGCCAGCACTGCTGCTACCGAAAGGCTGACGCTTCTTGGTCTTGAGCGTCTCGTCCAGCTGCTTCCGCATCTGCCGCTCGCGCCGCCATTCCCGCCAGCTCCACATGTTGCGTCCGCTCGCTCGCTGCGCTGTGTTGCAAGTTCTCTCGTTTGCGCTTTTAACTGTCTCTGCCAAAGCAAAACAAAAAGTTGTTGACGCCAGAAAGGCAACTGTGTTATAAGCAAATGCATGTATAGATATCTCAAATATAGATTTGCTGCGCTCATACTTCGAAGTGATGACATAATAACGGTAGTTAATAAACAAAAATGGATATTTGAATTTTAGTAGCGGGTAATTTGATTATGCAGAAGTACGTATATATACTTGAATATCTATACTTGAATGTAAGCATGACCTTGAAGAGGCGCTCGCTCCTGGATAATTTGCCCACATTCCAGTTCAACTTCACCCATCACGTGCGTGGCGCCACCGCCACCGCAATATTAGCACCGCTATCTATACAGTATTGCCAACATTATGATACGAGCAAACAATGACTACGACGGCAATGACGAGAACATCACAGAGGAAGCCAGCGACGTGTTCGCACCAGCGGGCAACATGCTGCGCTGCGGGTGTCCTCTCGGCCGGCCGTGTACGTGCGAGATGGGCGGCAAGCGCGCTGCTACTGCGGCCGCAACAATCATAGACTACGCGTGCGGCGAGTGCGTCAACTGTCGCCTCAACGCATCGAAAGCAGCCAACACCGGCAGCAAAAGGGTGTCGCCTAGCGTGAATAACAAGCGGCGGTGCATCCGATACAACGAGTTCATGAAGAGCCAGCAGTTTGAGACCCTGGAGCTGGGCTCCAACTGCGTGTTCAGAATGCGAAGACCCGACTGGGAGTGAGTCTGTACACAGACTCATAGGTTATGTGCACAAAATGATCCACTCACTGTGTGGTTTGTTGTCTTCGTATTGTAGTGTCAATGAGAGGAGCGCGTTCTACACTAAGATGCGGCAGATGCGTCTCGCGATGCGCGAGTCCCACGAAACGTCTTCTGCGGTCATCGAGACCCAAAAGAAAGCGCGTAAGAAGCTCAACCGCGACCTGCTCAAGGCCAAGGACATGCTCAAGAACCTCGAAGAGCTCAAGTGCGACTTATGGACCAGGACATACAGTGCGCTCATCTATGATAACAAGTTCCCTGACAACAACTCTCCTTCTTGTGCACTATGTGGATAGGAAATCTACACCGAACAACACGCGCCGCACAGGGATCGACTTTTCGCACGTGGACTCAGACATCTTTGACTCGTTCTCCAAGCAGCTCATCCCCGCTGAAACGTTGCTGCCAGACGTGCGCGCGCGACTGGAGAAAGTGAATGCGCTCATTACCAAGGAAGAGAAGAGCATCAAGGTCATCAAGCGGTATGTCGAGGATTTCGCGGCAAACAAACTACAGCAGAGCGTACGGGATTTCCGAAGAAGCCATCGCTGGAAACGCCTTTGGCGCGATTTTAAAAGTGACGTACAACTCGCCGCGGCGGTTGAGATCCAGGCATTCTGTCGGATGCTGCAGGCAAAGCGAGCGCGCTGGTTTCTCGCAGAACTGCGTCGGAATCACCGAAAAGAGCAGGCTGCAAGGACGATTCGTCGATTTTTCCAGAGTATTTGTGCTGCTCGGCAAGCTGATGCAGAGAAACTGGTGCTTGAACTTTGCAGAAAAGCCCAAGCCAGAAAAATGAACGCGGTTTTGCTACTTGAGCAGATTTTTACAAGGATTTTATGTCGCATGGCGTTGCTGAAATGGCGCGAGAAACAGCGTCAGGCTACTGCTCATGAACAGCTGAAGATTGCGGTGAGTATTTGTTGATGTAGCTTTGGCATTGCAATAAGATGTAGGCTCTAACATTGCCCTCTTTATGCCGTTGCTGCTATACCAAACAGAGAAGTGTGGTGACTATCCAGCGTATGTACCGAGGCTTTCGCGATCGCTTGTATCTGAAGCGCATTCGGCTGTTGAGAACGCTTTCGAGTCGCGTTCGAGAGCACGTGGACCAGTTTCTCGTGTCGGGTAACTTCTGGGGCTTCATTTTAGAGATCGACGCGGATTATCGACGCTTCGAGCACGACAAGCGAGTGGAAGAAGAGAACGCGCTTACGTTTGTGTCGACAGTGTTGAAGCAGCGGAAGACAGAGGAAGACCAGATGATGCAGGTACGAAGGTAGATTAGATCTGGGTACAGCATGGTTGCTAATGCTGTGCCTTTTTAATTCTCTGATGGCCTGCTTAGGAATGGTTCACAGCGTCGGCAATACAAAGTCCCATTGTCCAGGGAGTGCGGCAAACGCACAGCACCTACATGGATAGTGCAAGTCCATCACCATCTTCATTTGGGTCCAGTGGGTCACCAGCTCCCAGCAAAAATGATGGTGGTTCCTGGTCCCAAGCGCTGCTTGACGCTCCGATAGCTGCGGATCTGATTACGCTCAGCCCAAACAAACACAAAGCGGACGTGTTCCCTACGGATCTGCCACCAAAAATCATTCGACACGCCATGGTAGAAGGGTTCGCATTCGACGAGATAGTCGCAGTGCTGTGAGTACCATCGCAATTTTCCAATTACTGTTTGTAATCTGTGCGATCGATCAATTTTAAAATGTCTGTGCCAACTTGATTGCCTCAGCCGTGGACTGCAGGCGCAAATGAAAGATCTCAACAACGTGAACACGGTTCTCAAAGCGCTCTATCAGCGCACGCCCCTCATGACGAACTCGTGGAGATCTGAGCGAATGGTTAGACAAGAGGTGTATCCACACTACACCGCGCAGCAATCCAGCAACACCACCAAGGCTGCTTCAAGCATTACTGCGGGCTCGAAGCCACTGATAAAGCCTGGAGGAAAGTTAACTGGCACAAAAGGGCTGCTTCACTCAGCAAACAATCTTGCTACTAACGCAAAAAAAGCTCCGGAGCCGTTCATCACCGAGAACCTCGTGGACTCTATCCCTGGTGGAATAAAAGCGGCCATCGCACGCATTGTGCTTGTTGCAGCCATAAAGTGCTTCGATCCAGATGCGGACGGCGGTGATGGGGCTTTTGTGTTACCCGAAGACTACACAAGCGATCCGTTTCAGTCGTACTTACATCTCGAATCGCCACTGCTAAAGGTATGAACTCCGCTCGAAACGCTGCTGCTGTTGGTAAAATAAGTCTACCGCCTCACAGAATCCCTATGGTTTGGTGATACTGCAGATACGCCGCGAGCGCCAAGTGCTGGAGGCAGCCAAGCCGTTCATCCAGATCTTGACTGAAAACCGGTGTTCAACTGGGTACGACTTGCTTTACAATGTCCGCGGAGTGGGCGAATTGGTATCCTGGACGATCCCGAAGCCGCTTGCAGTCAGCATTTTTGATGTGATTGAGCAAATCCACCATCAAACAGCACGTATGAGCAGACGCAACATTCTGCGAGAGGTGTACATCAGCCCAACTTTCGGCAAGTTCCTTCACGAACGGCAGTCAAAAGATGCATCATCAACTTTGAGAGAAGAGGCCGTTGAGCAAGCGCAATCTGCGGATGCGTCTCGACCATCAAGCCCCGCCGTTGACGAGTCGCTGAAAGATCAAATCCGAGACTGTCTCGAAAATGATGTGCTTATGCTACCGATTCAGAATGTGGAGCTCTCAGCTGCTGATGTGCTCTTCAAGGCGGCGTTCCTCGTGTGCGACCAGCTTGCTGCTAGCGGCTCCATTACCTTCGACGCCTTTCTTGACTCCCTCGTGACATTTCAAACGAAAGGCGATTTGCTAGCACTGAGACAGCTTATCCGTGAACGAGTGGATCTTGCCAAGCAGATCGCTGACGATTATGCCTCGTCTCTGGAAGTCGTGGGAGTGAAAAACGCTGCAGATCTTGTGGTACGTGATGATCACCGTGTATCTATGTTCGTCTTGCTCTCAGTGTATCCGAATAGCTGACCTTATTGTCTCTGCAACGTGAATCAGGTTCGAGCGAGCTCGGTCGATTCCAAACTTGATCTACGAATTGCTACAAAAGTGAGGGAGTTGCTTACTGGAATATCAACTCAGGTCTTGGAGAACGAGAGTGCGAGAAGATTGGCTTCAGCAAGATCATGGGTACCAAGGAACACCAGGGTAACACTCTTAGAGCCTCAACATGTGTTGAGAACCACAGCTCAGTTATCGCCTCTAATTCGCCAAGGTCGAGCTGCGATCAGCACGCTTACAAATGATGAGCTCGACAAAGTGAAGATTCCATTTTGAAAGAACGATCAAAAATCGTTGCTGGTGGCAGAAGCCCCATCTACTATCAGATCGAGAGCGTGGAGTCGAGGATTGCTTCCAGTATGAGGAGACGGTTGCGCTCCTCACTTGGGTGGTAGGGCGCGTGAGAACCGTGTGAGTGACCATCATGGCTGGAAACATGGAGAGCCACTTCTTGGATTCGCGCGCGAAGCCGCCCTTGAATGCGCTGGAGAACCGCTTTCACGCTGTTGGGATCGTCTGAACGAATTTCCGTCCAATTTTCCTGTCGATTGAAAAAGTGACGCAATTGATGTGTAGGCAGCTCCAACATGAGGAAAAACAGCAAAGAAGAACAAAACCCCGGTGTACCTTGTCACGGATGAAGAGGAACCGAAGCAGGCTCGAGCAGCTCGCGACGAGGTCGGCTTGGAGCACCAAGTCCCGCTCGCTCGCCTGAAGGAGTACATCACGCAATAGCTCGCCAATCGCTTGCGTTGTGAAGGCTAAAATCAGGCATGCAGATGTCAATGGTTTTGTTAGTTTGGGTGTGACCAACGAAATACGCGCAATCAAAAGACCACGAACGTGATGTTGAATTTGCATCCAGTGTTGACCACACTCGGACGGTGTTGGCTCGGATTTCATCGACAAACACAGCTCCGACGTTCGCGTATGGGCACTTAAGAATCAAGCTTTTCAGCAGAAAGAACCTGGGTATAGCCAAGAGCACAAGAACATCATGAACTGTTATAAGCCAGATGCACGTGGACGAACGAAGTTCTACCAATTTACCTGTCGCTGACGACCACTTTCGCGAAAAGAGATCGGAGCGCCACAAGGGCAAACGAACGATCTGACGGCTCAGGACACGAGACCATGACGTTTGTGATCAGCTGGATCAGCGGCGTCAGCCAGTCTCGTTTTAGGAACACTGAATACACCAACAGCACCAAATGTCCCATTATTAGTAAACCCAACCTTGGTATGTCTTGTTTGCATCATGTAACATGTACTCGCTGTCGCGGACCCACCTGCGCATTTCTCTTTGAAAGACGGAACGACTTTCTCGTCGTTGCTATCTTCAGCAGAATGGTACGGAATTGCTGAGTCTGGTACAACGTACAGCACTCTGGACAGCAACTGGATTCCACAGAGCCGCATCTGATACCATCACACAAGCAAGATAAACAATGAAAAAGCATGTCAAATCACAATAAAAACACGACAGACTTCGCTCGATATCTGCTTACCTGCAGACCCTCATCAGCTTGCAAGAGCACTTGAATCGACGGCGCGATGACAAAGATCCACGAAACCGGAGCAATAACCGCAGAGAGTGGTGTAGTCAGCGACGACTCGCTTTTTTCTAATTGGACCAGCAGCACGTAGGCAAAATTTCGTATTCCGTCAGACGACCACGACGCGAATTCATACTCTTGGCCGGTCTCCGTGACGAAATACTCGTACTCGCTGAGGTTCCACGACGCCGCAGTTGTTTGCGTGATGAACTTGCTCTCGTCATCTTCACTTTTGTCTTCATCCTCAATTTCTTCATCCGCATCTTCATCTCCAGAGCCAAACTCATCATCGCTCGCCCAGCCTAATGATGGAAGCAACATGCGTCGACACTCGCTCAGGTCCTCGCGAAACCTGCTCGTGGAAAATATCGTCTCGAGATTCACACCGCAAGCCACAATGCACTTTGCCAGTCGAAGGCGGAGCGTTGAGGCAGTAGATTCACGATTAGCCTCCTGCAAGATGTGCGCGTCGCTACCAAGTAGGAACAGCAAGAATGCCACGCACACAGCTCGCTGCACAGCACAAAACGTATCCAGAGATGTCAATCTTAATATATCGCAATCAGGGAATTCAATTATCAACCACAGAGTATCCATGTCTTGTATCACAAACGCACCTCTCTTATGAGCTCTTGGGTATCACTGACAGTCCCGTCCACTTCTTGCTGCTGTTGCTGCTGCTGCTTCTCTTCTAAAGGCAGCAGCGGTTCTGCAAACTCGAGACAGAATTCAATCGCCTGCAAGGCGGTCAGGTGCTGCGCTTGAGACGGTTCTTCACCACGACTACCAGCTTCGTCTTCATCGCCACCATCACTCCCTTCGCCAACTTGCTTTACGAACTGGAACACGCAACGCAGCACCGCCGCGAACGCGTCTTCAAGGAACCGCGAGCGCTTGCGCTGGATGTCGACCAGAGCTACAGATGCACAAAGCAGCAAAGCAGTAGAGCGCAGACGAGAGCGGCGGCGTCAGCGCGATACACACAAGTAATAACGACAATGCGTGGCGCTTTTGCACACATTAACACCTGCATGCATCTCTGCAAACTGCGCGTGCACGTCTTCGATGCGGCTCGCTGTGCGCAGCATCTGCAGCACTGCCATCAGCTCATCACGCGCCATGGTTGCCAAATGAGCTTCACTTTAGGGATTAGAATTGCATTGTTAGCAAAGAAGCGTTTCTATTGGTGTAAAGCCGTTCATTCCATTTCAATTGCTTTTATTAGCCAATGGAAATTGGACTTTTGTGGTCTCATCAAACAAGGTGTCTTGAGATTTTCGATGCCTGAATCACTTGTGTGTCCACTTCGACTACCAAAGCCAAAGCGTCCAGACGCAAGACGCGATCGATCGCTCTATGCGTGTGCTCTCTCAACAAGATGTCAACACAGCCTTCAGAGCGGTATGGTTCGCGAGTAGGACCAGCAGGGCTTCAAAATGCCCTTCGTTCGCCTGAACTTGCTGTTCTCTTAACACATCTCAACAAGTTGTCCAGATTGACCGAGTCGGCATAAATTCTCTGTCGCAAATATGCGCAGCTATCTCTCTCCGATCCCTCGAAAAGCGACGGCGAACACTCAGCATTGACGTATTGAACTCAGCTCTTCTCTCAACGATATGGTCAACTGTACAGTAGTGTTTCATATGCTGAACGAAAGAATGCGAGCAGACAGCTCTGAAAGAAGCTACCATACCGTGTGTAGTCGGTTTAAAAGACTAGGACGAATCATCTTGTTAAAATCCCACTCGCTGCTCGAGACAGACACGCGATAGTAAATGGTCCCCTGTCGTACGCACAAGCGCGAGTCAGCGGAGGTGTGGGAAGTAGTGTACGGCGAAGGGAGTGCCTGATCGCAGCGCAGCTTGTCGTCTTCGTGGACACTCAGAGCTCTTCTCTGATCGATCAACCTCGAATAAGGTCGTGACTCTGTCTGTGTGTGCCTACCAGCTCAGTGTCTATTAGAGCAACAACTGTGACTCACGACGGAAAGAATACCGAGACTAGCTCAATGCACGTTCTGGTGCCGAGTCCATTCCAATGGGTCAGACAAGTCAAACCTAGCATCTGTAATTAAGCCACCGAACCAAACTGCGGTCCTAAGATGTGCTCTAGAACTCTATGTACGAAGTCCCCACCGCGCGAAGCCAACCTGTCGACATCCACCGAATCGGAGTAGTGCTCGTGCAGCCACTGCGTGATTTCCGTATTCTGGATGCATTCCTCACTCTCGTCGATGGCATTCGGTGAACAGCCCTCGTGGCAATTCGCACGCAGAAACAACAGGACTTCAAAATGTTCATTCGCGACAGCGAATCGCATCGCGTCAGCTGTACACCCTTCATAGCAATTCTCGTGCAGCCACTTCACAATCTTGAGATGGCCATTCGAAGCTGCAAGGTCCATAGTACATCCTTCGGTCCAATTCTCATGCAGCCATTGGACAACGTCGAGATGACCGCTCCCAGCAGCCTCGTCCATCACTCGGTACAAATATCCTTCGGTTCGATGCCCATGAAGCCACTCCACAATGCCGAGATGACCTTTCCCAGCAGCCCAATCCATCGCTTCTCGAGTGCATCCTTCCATCCGATTCTCATGCAGTCACTTGACGATCTCCAGGTTACCGAAAGAGACTGTAAGACCCATCGCGCGGGATGTGCACCCTTTAATTCGGTTCTCGTGGAGCCACTTGACGATGTCCAAGTGTCCGTTCCAAGGCGCATACTCCACCGCTCGCACTGTGCAGCCCTCACGCCGATTCTCATGAAGCCACTACACAAGCTCGAGGCTTCCAGATCGCGCCGCTTTGTCCATTGTAGACCTCGCGCATTTCTTAGGACGGCGCTCGTGGAACCACTGCACCGCATGGGGATGAGTGGTTGGCAGCACTCTCGATCAAGTGTCCGATGAGCTTGTCGTTGCTCATGAAGCCGGGCTCTTTTGCTTTCGCGTACAACCACTGGACCATCGCGAGGTCCCCTTTCTCAGTGAACCAGATCGTGCCATCCACCAGCTGGACTGAGTGTAGGTGGTCACCTCGACACTGTCAAGCGGCTGCTTGAGTACTACGAAGATGGTGCGAAGATCGTATGGCGAGCAGCCCGCGACACCGACCCCAGTCAGTTCGCCGATGTTATCAAGTGTTTGTTCGAAGAGCATTCTTATAAATTCGGTCACGAGTTGCCAAGCGCTGGACTAGTTTGCTAGGCTCGGAGATCTCGAGATGGTCCAGTGGCTTTTTGCCAAGTCAACGGAAGCGGGCTTCAGCAATGCCATCGGCAGATTAGACCGCAAACTCATCGACATTGTCGCAAGTCGTGGCCATCTCCATGCTATGCAGTGGCTCCACGAGCATCACCCAAATAACTGCACGAGAGAGGCGATGGACAAGGCCGCCGAATTTGGTCACCTTAAAGTGGTGCAGTGGCTTCACGAAAATCGAAATGAAGGATGTACTTTGCGAGCTATCGACCGCGCGGCTAGGAACGGACATCTCAATACTGTCAAGTGGCTGCACGAGAATCAAATCGAGCGATGTACTATAAACGCCATGGACTTTGCAGCTCGCCTTGGCCACCTCGACATCGTACAGTTTCTCCACGAGAATTGAACCGAAGGTTGCACGATAGATGCGACGCAGCGGGCTATGGATGACAGACACCTCGATGTGTTGGTTCCCTTGGACGCAAACCGCAGCGAAGGCTTTGGCGCTTACATGATGGACGACAGCACGACATTTGCCAAGCACATGGACCTGTGCAGTAGGTGCATGGAAAGAATTCCGATTTGGTTGACGTTTAAAGATTGATATCACGCAGCGGCAGCTATATGCCCGATTTACTCACCCATACACTGGGATAGACTGCTGTTGTCTGAAGAGTGTGGATCGGTTTGATCGAAGGTTGTGTTCGGTTATGAATATGATCTACACGAAGATCTTCCCACTTTGTGGATGATTACATGGATGCATGAGCGAACATTGCAAGTTATCCACCAGTTTAAAGGTACCATTGCTACTGCGCGGAGGTCACGAGGCATGCATGCACTGAATTGCGTGCGGTACATGCGCTTCTCGTTCAATCCCTTGCGAGCTGTGACAGCTTCATTTGCAGTTGGAGCTCAGAGTCTTTGGTTTTGCTACTTTCGAGGCTGGTGTGCAGCCATCTGTTCACTGCAGTCCGTGGTAAGACATTCAATATTCGAGATTCGAGGCATATCCTCAAAGTAGACCGATAATTGGCTGCACGAATGTTCACAGTTAGCCGCACTGTCCATTGTCTTGGTAGTATATCCCTCGTCTCGATTATCTTGGAGCCGCTGCAGTACTCTGTGATGACCACCCTGAGCTGGATTGTCCATAGCTGTTGTCGTGCATTCCTCCAGATGGTGTTCGTGCAACCGTCACAGAACGTGCAAGTGGTCATCGCGGGCAGCAAAGTCCATTGGTTTCAAGTAGCTGTTGAAAGCGACTCTCAAATACTCACGCAAGAGTCACAGGGCCATCTTGAGGTCTCCTGTTCCAGCAGCGAGCTCTAGAGCCATAGAGAGATCTACGTAGGACGCGAGTATCAAATGACCATGCCAAAACCTGGTCACTTCAGTGCGGTTACTGGAGATGACGCCAAAGGTCTAGCCCGATACGAAACCTGGATATAGCCTATGTAGTGCTCATAGAGCCACTTCATCGCGTCAACGTGGCCACCCTGCACTGCGCTCGTGAGAGCATCGACGATATACCCTGCGTTCTTTGGGTGGTCATGCAGCCATTGAAGCATCTGGTGTGGTGGTGTTGGTGTCGGCATTTCCGTTCTTGTTGCTTTCTTCTGCATTCGTTGGTGGTTCTTCCGTGGCGAGGAATGAGAGATTGAACAAGTGCTCATGCGTTGCTGCTCGTGATAAAATTTGCTAATGATTCGCCATTGCAATTGTGCGTACAAATGGAATCATTTTGATGGGATTTTTGGATTCACAGTTAGAAACTTTCCATTATGCAAAAGTAGGTGTTTGAAACTTTTCCTGAGATTCATAAGTACAGAGTGCTGCGTACTTACGTACTGAAAACACGTATGTCACTGTCAGATTCTCCTGACGCACTTAACCAAGAACCTTCTGTAGTGTCATGTCAATTTGACCTAGAGCTTTTTCGACCCAAATCCAAAAAACAAAGCACTAACAGCAACAAGAAGGACGAGCACGAGGAAGAAGCGCCGAGAAAGATGCCGTTCGACAACTTCGACGTGGAGGCGCATGCCGCCAAGTACAGCGGGCGCAACCGCACGGACCGCTTGCTGTTCATCGCACAGGCGTGTCCGCAGCTGCGCCGCGACGCCCACCAGGTGCTACTGCGCGACCTCAAGAGCTCGCTCAACATGAAGCTGTACCTGGAAGTGGTCGAAGCCGCGACCAAAGACGCGAGTGAGAGCGTCGCGTCCGCTACTGCTGCTTCGCCAGAGACCAGCGGCACATCTCTCGATCCGTCGCTCGTGGCTGACGCTTCGTTCGTCGAGAACGTGAAGCGCAACGCCGCGCAGCAGCACGAGCGTCTGGAGCAAGAGCTCAACTCGTACAAGTCGACCATGATCAAAGAGAGCATTCGGGTACGGACGTAGTGGATGCATAGAGGGGATTTGTTTGTATGACCGTTGGCAATATGTGGGCATATGTGGCTCATAGTCGTATGGCTGTTGCTGTGTGTTACTGACAGATGGGACACAATGATCTCGGCGAGTTCTACTACCAATTGGGGGACCTGCCGGCGGCGTTGAAGAGCTTTGCGCAGGCACGCGACTACTGCACAACGGACAAGCACATTATCGAAATGTGCCTCAACGTGAGCAAGGTGCGCAAGAGAAATCGATATGAAGCTCCAATCGGACGTGTGTGTGGTTGTTGTTTTGTTATTGTCGTACTTATGTCAGTCCCCGTGTGTATAATACAGGTTGGTCTCCACATGCGCAACTTTGCCCATGTGGTTAACTACTTGACCAAGTTGGAGCAAGTTGCAAGCACGCAGTCGGACCCAATGTAAGTTATTGTGCCTTTAATGACATCTCTACAGATACGATAACGGAGTCTAACCCATTCCTTCTATCATTGTACCTCTCCTTGCAGCTTAAAGTCAAAGATCTCTGCGTCGTTTGGTCTCGTTGCACTTCACGACAAGAACTATCACGCTGCTGCACTCAAGTTCATCGACTGCCAAGCGGAGATTGGCGCGACATACAACGAGGTGCTGCATGCGGAAGACATCGCACTCTATGGCGGCATCTGCGCGCTCGCATCGTTCACGCGTCAGGAATTGCGAGAAAAGGTGAGGAAGGATCGACGTGATAATTAGGCTAGAGTTTTCTGTGGACTTGGGAAAAGTGTGAGACTGACATCAGTATGTGTGTTGTTGTTGCTCGCCCTCCAGCTGATGAACAACTCGTCGTTCAAGGCGTTCCTAGAGCTCTTGCCGTGGCTGCGTGAGCTGATCAGTGACTTCTACTCGAGCAACTACGCGTTGTGTCTGCACACTCTGGAGACGATGAAGGTGCGAGAACGAACCTTGTGCTCTTTGTGTTGAGCCATTCACTACGTGCTGTTGATACTCACCGCCGTCTGTCTTATGGTCTAACAATGTGCAGCCGGAACTGAGCCTCGACGTCTACCTGTGCGCGCACGTCGACAAGCTTTGCCAGGAGATCCGCAACCGCGGCATCATCCAGTACTTCCATCCGTACCTGTCGGTTGATCTGCACCAAATGGCGCAGACGTTCAACACGGAAACCGCAAGTCTCGAGAAAGAGATCTGCGAGCTCATTGCCGCCGACAAGATTCACGCGCGCATGGATAGCTACGAGAAGGTACCAAAATACTTTCGACGTCCAGCTTTCTGAATGTAATTGGTCTCACTTTGTTAAATCTCTGTGGTACTTGGATCTCTAGATTCTCTACGCGTACCACCCAAACAAGCGCAGCGCAACGTACAAGCGTGCGTTCGATGTCGGGCGAAAGTATGCTGCCGAGTCGCGCAACCTCTTGCTGCGCATGAGTCTGTTGAAGAACAACGTGATCATTCGCGAAACTTAATTGATCCAGGTGAGGGTACCCTGTCCGTTAGGTAAGCACAGAAGTGCTGCTGATTGAGGTGTGGACTGAACTGAATTTGGTTGGAAATACAACATCATTGTTGTGCGTTTGCCATGCCATGATATCTTGCTTGGTTGATGTTCATATTGGGTTTTGGATCCAGGTTTTACGTTTTCTTGTCTCTCTAGGACTCACCACTAACCAAAATTCATCGAAAATAGACTTCAGCCGACAGATTTGAACTAGGTTTCCGAGCAAGTAACAGGCGTCTTCATCGCTCAGCTCATGCAAAAGCCAAAGCGCTCGCCAGTCCTCCTCATTCATATTACCGAGATGACGTCAACCAGCCATGAGGCACTGGAGGCCCTAGGTCAAGTGCAGAATGAGTTGGCTGTGCACAACAGCGCCTCACGCGCGATCCTTACCCATCTGTGCCAGCGACTAGCACGCCTTGAGACTGCAGTCACCTCACTGCAGATCGAGATGGCGCGGCTGCGAACCGACTCACAGAAGGACAACAAGGAAGTGCGAGACGAGGTGTCGGGTGTGCAGGCGAAAGTGGAGATCATGTCGTCCCAGCTGAACGAGTACGCGAGCATCATAGACCTGTTCCAGAACGAGATGAGCCACCAGAAAAATAACCTGTCGTGGCTTTCGTCCTCACTGACGGAAGAGCACAGCCGAGTCGACGATGTGCACGAGGTGTGGATCTCATTGTCTCCATAGGTTGTCATATAAAAGCTGACGTATCGGCTGATGGACTCTCATTTACATGTGGTGGTGCTTGTAGAAAATGGACAACCAAAGAGACGATTTCAACAGCCGCTTCACCGAGCTGAGTCTAAAACTTGATGAGATCCCACGTGCGCTCGCAGCGATGCAGGGGGCATCGACGAGTGGATTCACGCTCCGCACGTCGGATGACAGGCTCTCGCTGCAGAACCACATGCATCGGCGCGAAGGCTCGCATCGAAGTGGTGGAAATGGAGGTCCGTACACCGACTTGCAGCCATTCACGATCCCAGACGACATGAAGGCAAAAGTGGAGATGCGCATTCGCCAGCGCGAGATGTTGAAAGAAGAAGCCGATGCGAAAACTGCTGCTGAGCTTTCCGAAGCGTACCGACGGCTGCTACTAGCGAACAACCCTCGCTTAAGCGAAGTGCGTATCCAGGTGGACCAGTGTCAGGAGCAGATCAAGTGCGCGTTCCAGATGATCCGCGAGTCGAATCTGCACTTGTACAGCTGCTGCGAGTCGAAAGTCGAGAAAATGGACTTCAACGCGATCCAGAGCGAGCTCAAGGGGCTTCGCGCTCGGTTGCGCGAGATGGAGATCGCTGGCCCGCACCGCATCAAGCACCCGCCGCCCCAGAATCTGGGTTTATTGAAGCAGGCAGTTAACGGTAACCAGTTCAGTAAGGGGGCCGACTCGCTAGCCATCGTCACAGCGAAGGACCACCGAAACAGCAATAACAGTAGCTATCCACTACCGCCTACAATAGCACCAGGAGTCCAGCTCACTTCAGGTCAAATCCCAGAGCTGCGCGTGTGTCTACTCGAGCTTTCTCGGAACTTCAATATGCTCAAGCACCAGTGGAAGAAGAAGCAGCACACGACCAAGGGCTTGAACCCGATCGTAAAGACCCACATGGAGAAAGTGGTCGCGATGCTCAGCGACGCGTACAGCGTCACCGCGGAAGAACCCGTGGACCTTGCGAACGTGGCACGGCACGTAGAGAAAGTGTCGCGCGTGCTGGGATCCGACTTTTCGATGCAGATCCTAGGCACCATGGGCTGTCGAAGTCCGCAAGATGAGAACCTACGGCGCTCGATCGCTGCGAATGAGATTGTGCCAGCATTGTATCGATACTCGGAAGTGTTCACCGAGTACCTGCGCGATGACACCAGCACTTCTGCCGCAGCACAAGCAGAGTTCGCGGCTGATTTGTCAATAGAGAGCAGCAAAAGCACTCTGGACAAGATCAACCTGGAGATGGAGGAGCTCTCTCGCAACCAACGGAGACTCGAGGATGCACTCGCAAAGTTAACGAAGGCAAATACCACCACCACGTCAACCTCAGTGATTGATACGATTTCAGTCAAAACAGCAGCTCCAACGGCTAAAAGTTCATCTTCATCTGCGGAGGAAGAGCTCAAACAAGTCTGTGAAGAGCTCCGTCACTTGAAAGAGCAGATGGCGACGATGCGGAAACAGTTTGTGAGCGAAGAGACCTTTGGAGAGATCCTGCGGCAGCTGGAAACCTGGAAAGCCGAGAGTGATAGAAAGAGCACTGCAGTGGTCGTCGGGCATCGGTACGTCACAGGTGTGCCTTCATCAACGACAACAGTAGGTTCGCTGCTGCATCCTGGGGGCGGCAGCCATTTGTTCAAGCGACACAACTCTGCGGGAGGTGGCGGCGGTGGCGGTGGCGGTGGCGGCGGTGGCGGTGGCGGTGGCGGCGGTGGCGGTGGCGGCGACGTCGATTTGGATCCGTTGACCACTTTGGATCCAACATCCGAGCGACCAAAATCCCAGGCAAAGCTTGATCCGCTGCAGATCCACAAACTGAACGGAGAGGTGAGACCTGGAAGAGCGCATATCCATCTCGCTAGTGCAGCTGCTGCTTCTTTATACAGCAGCAACAACAGCCCCATTATGATCTCGAGCAATGGAGGAACAGTTCTGAGCGGACGCACCACTGCGCTGAGCAAACTGCAGGCGCGGTCGCAGATGATGCGACCCAGGAGCAGTGTTCAGCAGCAACCGCAGCAGCACTAACAAATGATCATCGCGCTTGATTAGACTTGGTGGCGCTTGGTGATGATAAAATAAGTCAATTGGATTCATATTTGCCTTCCTCCTTTCCTTTGGTCCATGCGCATCTGGTTGGCAAGCTACGTAAGCTACATATCTGTTCTTCCTCACATGCACAAACGTATAGATGCATCTGTATGCAGGAAGGGGATGAACACGTACGTGTGCGAGTCTCGACATCCACCCTAAGGCAGTGGTTCAGACGCATCGCCCACGCGCTTCAAGTGCAGATACGCGTCCGTGCCATAGCCTTCCATCGAGATCACCTGCAGGTCGCCGCCAAAATACCGCGCGAACAGACGACTAATCGGCAGTCCGTAGCCGAGCCCCGCGAGCGGCGAGTCACCACCAAAGTCATTCGGGGCCTCCAGGCGCTCAAACGCTTCCGAGTCCGCGGTGGTGTACAGATACGACCAGATGCGCGGGATCGACGATCGCGGAATGCCGCCGCCTTCGTCCGAGATCTTAATCGACACGTCTTCGTTGTCTTCGCCATCCGCGATCACGATCTTGATCGGCGGCATCTCGTTGTCCACGCCGTGGAATTCGACCACCGCGCGCATCGAGTTCTTGATCACTTCGAAGAGCATGTGGTGCAGGTGACTCGGCACAAACGGCATGGAAAAGTCCGTGTGACCGAGCAGCTCGACCTCCGGTGCATCGCCGTACTGTCGAATGCACATATGTCTTGCCGTGTCCACTGCCGCCAATGCGATCTCCGCGGGGGATGTTGTCTCGCAGATACAGCCGACCCAGCCTTCTTCTTCTTCGTGTAGTGCGATATGCTGGCTCATAAGCATTCGGATGCCGATACGAGACATATAGAACGCGTCGAGGAACGAATGCAAATCCGCGAGGTCGGCAAACTCCTGTGATCGTAAATAGCGCTCGCCAATATCTTGCCGGAGCATGTTTCCGCCATTCGTCGTCTTCGCCGTGAACGACCGGAAGAGCTCCATCTTGAGCTCGTGCACGCCCTTCGCCATCGTGTAGAGTGTCCCATTGTGTCTTGCCTTGATGCTCTCGATGAGTGAACGAAAGCGCAGCTCGTCCTGATAGGTCTCCACTTTCGGGAACGCGAGCAGCTCTTCGACCGAGTGGATGTACCAATTCCGTACCTGCTTGACCGATGGCATGTCGCTCAGTCCGTGCGGGAGATCTTCCAGGTTCTTCACGCGATGCGCGTACCGCACGGGGAGTTCGTACTGCAGGAAGTTGGCCGATTTGATGAGCTTCTGCGGCGTGCAGTTCGTGCCAAAGTCCAGCAGGTCTTGCAGGGACACGCCCGTTTGTGGCCGCTGCGCGAGCGCCTTGATGCGCTTCATGGACTCGAGCGACGCGCTGCCGCTGCCGGACGCGAGCGACGACGAGACCGCGGACGCCGCCGCCGAGGTCGCGAACGTGGAGGATCGGAAGGCGCGCATGTGTGTGTGTGTTGACGCGGTAAGTGAGGGGGCCTCGATGGATAGTGGGCGAGCGAGTGTTGACGTGCGGGATCTTGTGCAAGTTGCGCTTTGACGTGAATTGGGAAGTCTGAAGTGAGTGAGCTGCGAGTGATTTTCGTGAGCGTAGCCAGGGAGCTCTCTTCAAGGCTTTGCTTGCGCAAAACAAGCGGAACGCAAACCCCCCACTATA
Organism: Globisporangium irregulare; assembly: GCA_038051095.1. Taxonomy (NCBI): domain Eukaryota; phylum Oomycota; class Peronosporomycetes; order Pythiales; family Pythiaceae; genus Globisporangium; species Globisporangium irregulare. The sequence continues at coordinate 40,607 of JALBZZ010000024.1, forward strand.
AAAACGCGGCTTGACAGATCGAATGCAATTTTACTTGGCAGCATGTACAGAAACTTATGATATAAAGGCAGGAAATAGAAGTATCTACAAGGTATTAAAATCTATGCTTGATATATACCGTCTAGAGATGAATTTAGTATAACGAATCTTGCACAACCGAGGTGATGGGTGAAAAACCTCAGAAAACGCGCGCGCGTCACCATCTCCACACGACAACGCTTCTTCAACATGCCGAGCAGCCACCAGCAGTGCTACCGTACAGGACATAATAATGCACGATCACGCTTTCTCTCACCATCACTCCTTCACCGCCAAAAGAATTTGCTTGTGGCTTTGATTTTGAGTCGCGGGTGTGCGGAATGCCATACAAAGCGCCATACTAAACCCAAAAGGGAAACCCGCACAAGCGTCCACAAAGCGGATATCTGCGACGTGAGAACAGGAGGATGGTGTCGTTCGCGCGCCGGAAAAAGCTGCTGAACGCTGCGCTGATTGCGAACCTGGTGTGTGTGTGTGTGCGTGCGTGTGCATGGATAAGATGTGTGGACGTTCATCTGCTGACTAGAGCGCTGCTCTCTCTATCTCTATCTGTCCACGCGATTATGTGTGGTGTGTGCTGTAGGTCCTCTCGTGCGCGCTCTTCCTAACGACGCTGTTCCTGCTGGAGACACCGTACGTCGGCTTCGATGCGTTCGTGACTGCCGGCATCTTGATCGTGTACGCGTTCTCGACCGTTGTGCTGCTCAACAAGCAGCCGTCGGCGTATGCGGTATGTACGCACGCATGTTGATGGTACTGATAGTTAGTCTGGTGATGATGGTGATGAGTGGGTACATTTTATTTGGCTGCCTTGGGTTGATACAAAGCAGATTGGCTACGTTGTCGGATCGTCGCTGTTGGTGTTGGGGCTCACGTTTGAAGACACGCTATATTGGGTGCGTTGATAGTGGCTGACTTTCGTGTCGTGGCTACAGTGAATGCGGTTGAATTGACTGAGCGAGGAAGATCATGTTTGTGATTGGATTGCAGGGGCTGATTGCGCAAGAGAATGGCGAGAGAGAGGCCGCCAGCATTGTTGCAAGCGTGCTCGATGGCGCGATTTTTATTATTCAGCTTGTCGTCACGGTAGTGATCGTCCAGTCCAAAGAGGACTTCATCGACACCTACGCAGGTAAGCGTGTGCACTTTGGTTTCTTTCTATTGCGTGTGCTTGGTCTTGACGCGCTTTCGTTTCTATGCTGTTGCTTTAGCGTACGAATACATCCCTGATGGCGGGTTTGCCAATCGTCTCTCGCTCTCCAATTCGAATGCGTCGCCCACGAATTACCAAGCCACGGTCCCGACCGCAGACATTTAGCAACGTAAGCCAGCCTTTTTTGAAAGCCCTTCCAATCTGCATGCTGAAGCAGAGTTTGCCACTGGGCTAGTTTTGTGTGAGTGTTAGTTAGGTAGCTGAAGCGCGACAGAGTGGCTGTATAATCAACGCGCGCGGATACCGACCGCATCATTTGCGCTGGAGATGGCTTATTTCTCTGATCCTTTTGGTATCCCCGCTCTCAGGATACCTTTCGCAGCACTTGCAAGCCTTCTTTTATTGACGAAAGCTCCAAGAAGTCGCCCGTGAGTGTGGCATCGTCAGGATCAAGCCCCAGCTGTGATAAGTGCACTGCAACCGACATGTATGGCGCAGCCTTGGCGATCGCTGCTGCTTCGCGAGGCGTGATCAACGTCGTGTCATCGGGATTCGTCGGGAGGATGTCGATCGTCGTCTCGAAGCTCGGCGTCTGCAGAAGCGGTGAGAGGTTGATTTGGCAGGTGAACTCGCCCTTGGAGCGCGAGCGCGTCGACGCGTACATGTCGTTGCGCAGGTGCAGAGAGACGAGTGGGTTGTTTTCCAAAAATGCCTGCATCATGGGCATCGTGCCTGCGACGAAGAACTTATGAGTGCACGTGAAGTGCACTTGCGTGGACGTGGTGGAGGTGATGTTGCGCTCCACAGCTGATCGATTCTGGCCGAAGAGCGTGTAGTGGCACTCCCAGCGGCAAAACGAGTGCTCACGTGACTGGAGGTTGTGCGCTTCGTTCAGCAGCACCAGCAAGCACCAAAGTCGCCGCACGTTCCGTGGAGAGAGTGGAGATTGCGACTGCGACTGCAAGAACGCTTTGTCGCTTCTGGCGCTGGTGAGAGCAACGGCAGCGAACGCCGAGCGTGGAGACAGCACGGTTTTCTTCAGAAGCATCGAGATCTGAGAGTCGAATCGCGACGGCATCTTTGTCGATGGGAGCAGATCGTGCTTGAGCTCGGCAATAGTAAGTGCGTGAGTGTCGGTGTTCGGCAGATCCTCCCCACTTGATTCTTCCTCTTCAAGTGCTGGCTGCTCGTCGTCACCACGATTTCGGCCACGAGGCGCTGATGGAGAAGCAGGCGCCATTTGCTTCCGGAGCAGTGCCTGTTGCTGATCCTGATTCACTTTGTCGATCATCTCTTCAAGCTCTTCATCCATCTCACCGTTGTCTGCGTTGGAGAGTGAAGTAGCGGATCTCGTGTGGCTTTGCGGATAGCTGGATTGGCTGAGGTGCTGCTTGCCTGGTTTCCCAAACCGGTTCTTTAGTGACGACTGTTTTTGTGGACTAACTGTATCTCCTCCTAGGTCTCCGTCTTCTTCTCCGTCGAGGTCTTCATTTCGGATTGCACCTGTGCGAGTCTGCTTGTGGAACGAGACGCGGAGTGAGTCCATCCATTCGGGAGACAGCGGGTCGCTCGTCATGTACGAGTCGTCGGGGATGAACACACCGTGATACATCCGCAAGCGATACTGTGAAGTGAGGAAGCCAGTGTCCACGTATCGAAGCCGCTCAAGTCCGATGTTGCCCTTGATGTTGAACATCTCACCCGAGAGTGCCATGCACGCGTAAAAGTCGATTTTCGTCACGTACGCGCTTCGGAACTGCGCCAAGCGGATTTTCGTCGACCCAAGCAGCACCGAGTGATGCGGCAGCTGCATTTCCGACACCATGTCCGTCACGCTCGCAGCCTCGGGGATCAACGCTGCGCGCCGCTTCTTCGTGCGTCGTTTGACTGTCGTAGGATCCTGCAGCGGTGGCTCGGTCGCGCGGATAAACTGCACCAGGATGCTGCTTTCCTCGTTCAGCAGCGATGTGATGCCGCTCGTCTCTTTCAGTTTCGACTGCAGTGGCGTTCGTGGTGCGACAAAGTGGATCGTGCGGATGATGTTGATCGGCAGCCAGTAATTCTGGTGGTCCAGAGAGGAGTCGTCTTCGTTCACGGCGCAAGTGATGGTCTCTGGCCGCCGCTCTCCGGTATTCTCATCGCACTCAAGGTCGCCCGCGACGCTGCCGGTACTTGATTTCCGAAACGTAGCTCCTCGCGGTGCTTTAGTCGAAGCGATGTCGATGTCGTCAGCACAAAGCGGTATGCACTCTGTGTACCCAAGTGCTGTGATCCGCAAGTACAACTTTGAGGCAATCGCGCGTAGCGTCTTGGTTTTCCGAGCTCCGACAGGGATGTGGTCCATGTGCGTCTGCTCGGCATCATAGAGTTCCTTGGGAATGTCGTAGATCGCGTTGAAGACCAGCACGAGGCGACAGAGCGTAAGCTGTGGGGGCAGAACAGACCCGATCGAGTTTGGATCCAAAGCGTACGTGCGATCCTGTATCCGACTGAGCCCTTCTGCTACAGTGCTCGGGTTAGGCAGACCCAAGACGGTGGAGAATCTCGTCTCGACGCGCTTCAGTTGCTGATCCCGCTCATAGATTGCATAGCAGAAGCTGCAAACGCTCCACGACTCGTACGCGAGCGAGGGGTCGGGAGGGTCGCTGGAGAGTGCGGCGGTAAGAAACATGTAGTTCTTATCAGGGGCGAGCCGTGCGCGGATTCGGACAAGCGTCTCGTTGATCATTTTGAGTGTCATCTTGAACGACAGCTCGGACTTTGGGTACGACGCCAGACAGCACTTGCACTGTACGAGCTTCTGCACTTGGCGCTGAGCTAGCGCAGCCATCGAGTGGCCCTGGTGTCCTTTGCTGCCGTGATCTCCATCTTCCCCTTCCGAATCGGAATTGTCTTCCAAGACACTGGAATTGCGGTAGCTCAGGTATTGGATACGCGTCTTGACAGGTAGCGAGAATGGACGATCGGGGTGAAGTTTGTTCTTGACGCGGAAAGCTTTCACTTGTAGCAACCACCACTTACCAGATGCGTCTTTCATGTAGTCGGCGATCAGCGTCTGCAGCTGGATGTGAAGTTTTTGCTCCACATACTTGACGAGCTGCAAGTCAAGGGTCCAACGAATTGGCGTTAGACAATAAAGCAGATGAAACAAGAGGGGACGAGTGAATCCTGACAGTAACGTACCCGCAGGTTGAGCTCCGAGACAGTCGCACAACCTCGCTCGTTGAGCTTGACGAAAGTGCAAGACTTGTCCACCTGTACACTGGTGCACAGTCGATTCACGAGTGGGACTATCACGGCTACCGCTGCTGTTGTCAAAGTCGCGTCTGGGTTTGTTGCCTCTGCTGCTTGTCCTGATGGCTCAAATTGAGTTTGACTACGAGGTGATGCGACTGTTGAACCCTGTGACGCTGCTGCCAGATCTGAACCATTGTTTTGGTTCTGCTCGACTGAGGAGCTGTTGCTATTTTCCTGAAACGGGAGGGTGTTGCTGATCATCCACGCGTACGCTGACTTGTTCGCTTCGTAGACTGACCGCACAATGAACGCCTTCGAGCCGTTGCATTTCACGAACTGTTGTACGGCAAAGGACTTTTTGGAGTTCGCGGCGTGGCTGAGCAGCGTCTTGAGCTCTCCAGGACTCAGAAGTCTCAGCTGGTTCCCGAGAGACTTGAGCGCTCCTGGACCTTCGGAAGAAGAGGAAGACGATTGATGCTGCTTGGTGGCAGAGCGTTTGATCGTGGAAGTCACTGCTTCTTTGTAGACAATGACAGCGCGCTCGGTATCGGAAGAGCTCGGGTTACCGAGCTTCTCGAGCACCTGACGGTCTCCAAAATTGGTGCAGCGCTGTACAAACCCATCTTTGTCCGTGGAAAACCACACAGCTCGCCCCGTTTCGCCATACACGACAGTGTCGGGGATCCACATGCGCAGCGCCGTCTTCTTTCGAGTGGATGTGAGAGTCGAAGTCTTGCTGTTGTCTGCATCATTGCCGGTTTGCACATCTGCTGCTGCATTGTTCTCAGCTGCGCCAGCCGAAGTGCCAGAGTCCTGCACTGAAGTTTGGTGGTTGAAACCTTTTGGCGCGGTCGAAGATGCGTCTTTTGACGCCAGAAACGTATAAAAATGCGCTCCGGGCAGGAAGTTCGACGAGTACGCAAACGGATTCACTGGGTCGTTGAACGACACGATTGCGGCTTCGTTCCGGTACCTGTAGACACTTCGATCGCACTGCACTTCCTCTGCCGCTGAAAAGCGCTTGCTAAACAAGGCAACAATGCCGCACATGAGCGAAAGCAACTTCTCAGTCAGCTGGGAACCAAGACGACACACAGCAATTCGACTTGTAATCATTATCTAGCACCTGCAACGGAAGCTCGCCTGGGATTCGACCGTGGTCAGCTCGCTGGCGGTCTTCTCTGCCTGTGAAAGCGCGGACTGGAGCTTCTGCTGTACGATACTCGCTCTGGCGCTCGTGGGGCGGCGTGGCAACAACCCTCCATTGCGATCCGATGTCGATGCTGACGCCGCCGCTCCTACTACCGCCACGCTACTTCGATGTGGAGGAGGCAGTGGAGCGTACCCATCCGTTTTCAGCGCCGACATGGAGTCTGAACCAACACCTCGCCGTGCATTCCGCTTTGTGATACTTGTTCAGCAAACAAGTTTGTTTATGAGGGCGTTGAAACGGTTCTGGCGAGTCATTTGAGAACAACAACAGCGCGCTGGCCTCTATTTCGGGTCTATCAGCCAGAATAACAGCTCGCGAGCGGATGAGGAATGACGAAAGACCAATAGACTGATAGCACTATAGGACTGTCTATACGAGGCGGTCATGAGCAGTGGAGTCCGTCCCGCGACGTCACTGTTGATCCATCACCAAGCGAATTTCAACAAGCAGCATGTGCAGCCTCGGACGAGCTCTTTCTCGACCACAGTCGCAGTGAGTCTATGATACCAGAAGTAGACGCGAGTCGTTCATTATCATGATCATCACTAGCAACTCTGATTTGCATCGTATGCTCTTTGTGTAATGTGCATGTAGAATCGCTTCTTTTCCGACAACTCGCTCGGTCGCCAGAAGCGCTTGATCGAAACAGCGAGGAGGCGGCAGGCAAAAGCTCGCGAGAAAGCCCAGGAGCAGGTAAACAACTAGCTAGAGACTTTAGCAATACATAATGTACCGCTGTTGATGACTGGGATGTATTTATTATCTTGTTAGGAGTACCGCTTGGAGCAGCTACAGCACGAGTATGAAGAGAGTGTGCGCCTGAAGGCGCTGAAAGAGGAACGAGAGCTCTCACGAATGGAGCGCAAGCTCCAGAACGCCGCGGCGACGTACATCCAGTACTCGTGGCGGAAATATCGGTACTTGCGCAGGATTCGAGCAAAACGAGACTGCGCCATGCGTGTGATCACTGCTTTTATGCGGCTTCAGAGGGAACGACGCAAACGAGTGCGACTCAGAGCCGTCATCCAGATCCAAAGACAATGGCGCAAGCACAGACAACGCAGAAAATACCAATGCTGTCTGGCTGCACTTACAAAGTTCATAGGCACGCTAGCTCGCACTCGACGGTTCAGGAAAGCAAAATCCGCAATGCGACTACAGCGCTGGGTACGTAGTATCCTTGCGAGAAGGAAGCTAAATGCGACCTCTGTGCTGCAACGCGCATGGCGCTCGCAGCTCTCCAAGAAGAAGATCGCGTACTGCTCCAAGGCGTATCGCCACTTGAAAGAGCTCGAAAAGCTCAACCACAATGCAAAAGTCCTCCAACGAGCATTCGCAAAGCGTGCAACCTATTGCCGACTGGTCAGGAGCAGTGAATTGGCGCGATACCCCTACGTGATGACTCAGAAGTGGTCATCTAATCCCGTGATATTCTCAGACGCGCTTCAGGAGACCAAGCAACGACTGAACGAGGCAAGTAAACTCAACAAGCAGCTCACCAACCAGGAAGCGAGTCTGACAGACGATATTGTGAGCCTGCAAAGTCGACTGCGCGAGTCAAAGGCGAAATTGAGCGACGAAAGTGAGAAACTCGAGCGCTTCCAGGCGTTTGAAGCGTATAGGTGCTCAAAAGATGACTCTATCTGCCAGCAAAAGCTACAGGAGCTGGAAACGCAGATGCGGAGAGGCATTCGTATTGAACTGGAGAAAGAGTTTGAAGCGGCGCGACGAGCGCAGATCCGCAGGAGGTGCAAAGACCAGCAACAGCAACAATAGCAGCAGAACTGTCCCTCCATTCCGTTTCTTGATGGTCCTACCATTATCAGCACTGCGAAGAGCTACAACAAATCAGTTTCTGCGATGGTGAACAAAGGGCTGCTTTCTCAACGAGGCAAAATCGGATTGCGAGGACTTCCGATAGTAGATAGTCAGAGCAGAGAGGAAGAGGCGAGAAGCCGACAGGAGAACCCAGGCAGATGGCCGACATGTGCTCGGATGGATCAGTGACGAATGCGCGAGCGAACGGAACCATCAGACAAGACAGTCAATAGTGCCATCAAGATCCGGTTGTACCCGAACCAGCATCAACGCGCCAAGCTAGATCAGATGTTCGCCTCCAATTGCGCCGTTTACAACAAGCTAGCAGCTTCCTCCAAGGATGACCGCAGATCGCGGCTGGCACTGCGAGGACGCGAGAACACGAGAACGAGGCGAAAAGATGACTCTGAAAGACTTAGGTGCGCAATACAGACCCATCGCTCAAGTGAGGATCATGTACGCCTTCTTTCGGAACAACAAGAAGGCACTGGCTAGGCACCTACAAGTACAAGATGAGGTTCGCGATTTTGCATTCCAAGACTGGATGAAAGCGGTGAAGTCATCTCTCGCACTGCTCTTCGCGTTAACGAGAAAGGAACAGAAGACCACGTTTCCGGATCTGAAGTCCAAGAGCAAGTTCGCCTCGTCGAATTCGATCGAGATCCGGGCTTGATTGATCTCATTGGTTCAGCAAGGAGAGAAGCAACTCGTTCGCTTCCATTCTACGCTCTTTGAGTTGGGAAAAAATGACGGCATTTAACTGCGTGAACGACTCCCTGAGCTGCTGCATTCGATTCGACTGCAGCGGCTACGCGAGAGAGTACTACCTTGTGATTCCGTGTACCAGCGTTTCAGACCTCCGAGATAGCGCGAAAGTACAACCAGAGCGCGGAGCGACAGGAGTGACGGACTCGTTGAAAATAAAACTAATTGAGTATGTGAAAGATGATTCTTATTGAGTTTGTGTTCATTCTTCTTGCGTCCTCACACTTCAGACAACTGTGGATGTCTGTCTACCTTAAGATGTGCTTGAGCAGTCCAGGCACATAGCTGCCGCTGCGCATGATCAACTTGTCTGCATCAACCGACTCCTGGTTCTTTGCATGCATCCGCCGCACGATCTCCATGAACTTGATGCATGCTGCGCTGTCGTCCATCCTGTACGAGCCGAAGTCTTCGCTGCGATTCACATGCAAGAAGCCCAGTACTTCAAAGTACCCATTCACCACAGCGAATCGCACAACATCCACCGCGCATCCTTCACTTCGATTTTCATGAAGAAACTTGATGACGTCGAGGCAACTGTACCGAACCGCGAGGTTCATGGCTTTCGTAGTGCACCCTTCGCTTCGGTTCTCGTGCAGCCACTTGACGTGTACGTTCCTAGCCGCGCTGTCCATCGCTAGCGTAGTACATCCTTCAGTCCGATTTTCGTGCAGCCACTCGGCAACGTCGAGTTTCCCGTTACCCGCAACCTGATCTATCGCTTTGAAGATGCAGTCTTCGCGTCAATTCTCATGGAGCCGCTTAACTGTATCGAGATCGCCGCGCGCAGCAGCGTTGCCCATCGCATCTCGTGTGCATCCCTCGGTCCGGTTCTCGTGCAGCCACTGCACAACCTCGAAGTGACCGGACTAAGCTGCATAGTTCATTGCTTAACGCGTGCATCGTTCAGCCCGATTTTGGTGTAGCAACTTAATCACATCGCGATAACCGTTCATTGCGGTCCAATCCATGGCGTCAGATAGTCTTCGATCAGTCCCGTTCTCACGTAGCCACTCTATCATCTCCAGGTTACCACGCGTGGCAACAGAGTACATTGCATACGACGTGCACCCTTCAGTGCGATTCGCATGAAGCCACTTGACAACGTCAAGATGACTACGGTAGGTCGCATAGTCCATCGCATGCTTTGTGCAACCTTCGACTCGATACTCGTGGAGTCATTGCACCACCTGCCTTGCCCATCGCTGCTTTTAGAGATGCCCACCACTTGCAACTTGACCCATAAAGTTGTCGTTGAACTTACCAATGTTGTAGCTCAAGCTGGGTTCCTCCAATTTGGCGTACAGCCACTGAACCATCTCGAGGTTCCCAAGTCGAATGAACCGCTCGAGCGCGTTCGTCAGCTCATGGTCAAACTTGCGAGGATGCTCCTCGAACAAACACTTGATAACATCGGCGAACTGACTGGGGTCGGTGTCGTGAGCTGCTCGCCATGCGATCTTCGCACCATCTTCGTAGTGCTCAAGCAGCCACTTGACAGTATCGAGGTGACCACCTACGACTACAGACTCGAACGCGCCGGTGGTGCGCTTAGCGTTCTTCGGGTGACGATGGAGCCATTGCAGCACCTGCAACTGGTCACCATCGGCAGGTACGGCAACACCGTCGGACAGTACACATGCAGCAGCTCGACCATCTCGAGGTTGTCGTGCTTCAAAGCGGACACGAGACCCTGACGGCACAGAAGCTTCCAGTAGAACGGATCCACACCAGTCGCCAGTGTACGCGCAGCGAGACGCGGAAGAAGTGTCACGAGGTTGACCTCGCACGCGCGCGGAAAGCTTGAGAAATGCAGCAGCGCGTGCTCGAGAAAGCCGCAGATTGCCTCGGCGGCATGCGATAGCGCAGCGACTTGTTCGGCAAGTGCTCCAGCCACGGACGAGAGTGGCGGGAGAGCGAGCGGGAGTGGTGCTGGAGTCGGTGGTGCAGAGTTGCTGACGTCGTCTTGCGGCATCATCGGTGGGATGGAGATGACAATGAGGAGACTGGTTTGATGGGGGAGTGTGGCTAGGCTGTGAGATTGAATTGTGATGAGGGTGAAGTGGGTGCTGGCGTGATCGGAGACTCCGATTCCGAGTGAGTGAGTGACCAGAAACATGCAAGCAAACCAACTTCTGGGTCCACTTTTGAGTTAGCAACCTGAATTCTGCAGTTAGAAACGCATTGTGTTGAGGTAGGGATGTTTATCCCGGCTGTGGCCCAGTATAACCCACTCGAATCGAATGTGGATAGAATCGGTGCACCGAATTATGTCATTTTTAAAACGGCAAGGGCTGACAAACTCGGTTTTTTTGGTCTGGGTATACCACAGCTTTCGAGACTCGTGGCTTTACTGCATCACCAAAGGTAACAAGTCTGAGATCCTGTCAGTCAGCATTGGTGTATTGCTCGATGCACACAGCGCGGGCTCGCTGAACTAGCTAGCTCTCACAATAGCCAGGAGTTACAAACACATAGCCGATGAAATAAGTCGAGGGTTGTCAAAGCCCGTTTTATCCCGTTGCCGCCAACAATATCAGCGCGGTTTGGAGCTCAAGTCCAATGCTAAATTTCTCCAGTGCGCAGAGTACTGATCATTGATCACGGCTGTGATGCCTCAGCCGTGGAAGCCCACATTCGCGATATGTAGAGTTGTGCCATTTTTTTTTAGTAAAGTAAGCAGCAGCTGAGCGAGGCGGGTAGATTCAGCAAGCAGCTCCCAAACCAGGAAACGAGCCTGAGAGACGATATTGCGATCTGGCAACCATTGAGTGACAAAAGTATGGGACTCAGCGATCGAAAGGTGATTCCGTTAAGCGACTCAAACTACAGGAACTGGACACGCAGGTGCGGCAAGACCACTGGACCAGAAAAAGGAAGAGAAAGTAGTTTGTACGCCGACGACTGAGTTATACAAAGAAGTATATACACCATCCTTTGGCTTTCGCAGTAAACCGACGGACGGTTGCAAACCTTGGCATTTGTGCTAAATACGGTCACTTCGATATCGTACAGTGGCTGTATGAAAACCGAACCGAGGGACGCGCATCAGACGCGGTGGGCGAGACTGCTGAACGTGGACACTTTCGCATTGTCAAGTGGCTGCACGAAAATCGAACCGAAGGGTGCATTACGCAAGCAATGGATTGCGCGGCTAAGAATGGGCATCTGAGTGGCTTCATAAGAATTGCAACAAAGGGTGTACACCCGGGGCGACGCAGCGTGCTGCCGTGAGCGAATACTTTGAAATCCTGCTCTTTCTGCATGCGAACCGCGTGGAGGTTTGCGCTCCGAACACTATTAGTGACAGTGACAGGTGCCTCTGGAATCGGAGATCGACCAGTGGCTCTACGAAAAGTATCTCGAAGCGGTCGACATCAAAGGGTTGAGAGGTCACGGAGGGAGGTTCATGCCCGGAATACTCGACTACGTACTGGAGTAACGCTAGATAAACTTCCTCCCACGATCTGAAGTGAGCGTCAAACAAACAAATGAATGGCTGGCTAGGACCTACTTTGGTTTTCCATGATGAGAAACCCATTTTCCAGCAAAAATATCAATTATCACAATTAACCTATATTCTTTATTAAAAAGCGTCATACTGAATTCAACATCTAAAACATTTTGGTGTGACACGTGGTGTGGCACGTGGTGTGGCACGCGAGCCTCAACACCAGAACACAGTGGTCGATTTGACTGATTGACGTGAGTCAAAAGAGCACAAGCAAGCGGGCGGGCGTCTCATCTCATCCCATCAATGGTGCCGTCTTCGCGAGTGGTGCGCACGCTCTACCAGTATGTGCTCTATGAGAACAACTAATTACCTTCGTGTGCTACGTGTTGCACCCGCTCACCCGATCTCTCTATGCATACAGGTCGTTGCTGTTGTCAACGCGGCAGCTCGAGACAGACCTCGCAGCCGGCCGCACACTCTACAATGCGATCCGCTCGGGCGCGACGGACTCGTACCCAGGCGCCAAGGGCGACTGGCAGCGCGAGCGCAAGTTCGACAGTCGCTTCGCAGACATGCGCGCGATCCAGAGGTGGAATCGCAAGCGCGCGTTCGTCACGATCGTGCGCTCGCAGTTTGAGATCCCCATCGCGGATGCAGATGACACAAGAGCTCTGAGTCAGCGTATCGATGCCGGTAGGTCCGAGAGAGAGGGAGAGAGAAAGAGAGAGCTGCTTGCATCTTTTCGAGTATAAAGGTCTTGCATGGTTGTGCTCATGTGTGCACTTTGTATTTTGTGTGATATGCAGCCTTTGCCGCGCTCCGTGACGTCGATGACCACAACGCTCTGGTGCGGAACCTGGCTGCACGAGGCGCCTTCCAGCCTAAAGTGAGTTCTAGTGTGTCATTGACTCTATGAGCTCTTGGATACTGTAACGAATGGCTAACGTCTGCTATCCTACTGTGTGTGCGCTGGTAGAAACGAACGGATGCGGTCAAGTTCTATGTGGGCGATGTCGTCCACGTGAGCGACCTCGGACGAGGCGTCGTCACTGGGTGGACCGTCGCGCGCTCGCACGCGTTTGCAGACTTGCACGTCGTGTACGAGATCCTACCGCACACGGGTAAGCACAATAGGGACGCGGGGCGACACCATCGCGTGCCGCAAGAAGACCTCGAACTCGTGGAATCCCCAAAGGTTTGTGCACACCCATCGTATGAGTGCGGCTTCTAACTACTCGCATAGTATGCGATACTTACAACTGACCCTTACTATTGTTGCTGTTGTGCTCTAGCCCGTGAACAACCCTTCTTTGCTTTTGTACTTTGACGGATTTGAGAACGGCCGCCACGTTCCATCTGTACCACTCGCGCGTCGCTATCCCGACGACGCTGCTCCTGCTGTTGTTGCCGAAGACTCCAGTGAAACAACAGACAAGCAACCTGCGTACACGCCTTCGATCATGCAGCTTCAGTTTGCCGACGAGGACAAGCTTCTCCAGTACCTGAGGTGCGAGGACGCGACGGTGATCCAGTTCGCCACTGCAGCACTCGAGGGGAAATGGATCGGTGCATCGACTGAAGAAGCCCAGAACAGCGTTCGCGAGGCGCTCAGGATGATGGACATAGGCGAGTTCACGAACGCGCGTAACTCGCTGCTGCGTGTTGTGGAAGAGGAGGACCCAGATTACGCGTACGCCTGGAACAAGCTCGGCATGGCAGAGTTTCGAGCAGGTATGTTTGGTTATCAAGCATACTTGTGCTGAGTTTGCGGATGCTGACATCTATAGTTGTGGTTGATGGAAATACAGGAGATGCGGAGACTGCATTGCGATACTATGAGACTGCTTTAGAAAAGAACCCGCAGCTCATCGACGCGCTGGTCGGACTCGGCACGTGCGCCACGAAGCTCCAGCGCTGGAGTGTCGCCCACAGCGCCGCTGTGCGCCTGATGCGTCTCCAGCCAGACAACGACGTCGCGCGCATGCTCCTAGAGAACGCCCTCCTGTCAACGTTGTAGATGGGATCGATAGAGTAGATTGGTGAAATGCATGCATAGAGAAAGGCGAAGCACGTTAACACTCGGAACCAAGTGATCAAGTGTGTGTGGTTCAGAGTGCCTGCCGCCCGCCCGCTCGCCCGCAAGCATTTCCATCGAGTCGAACGGAAGGAATATGGAATGTCGTTGCTAACAAACCGAATGCGGTGTTTGTAATAGGCAGTGCTAGATTCTATTAGAACCGGCTCAGAAAAGCTCGTGACTGACAACTTCAAGCCAAAGATCAAAAGACGACGTTCAAGCTTGTGTTCCCTATTGCAAAGCTTCATACTTTATCCATGATACAATTTTCCAGCTGATCACGCACTTGTTTTTTCTCTGTCTTTCTGACTCGCATTTTCGATACAAAGAGATCATCGACGCAAAGCCCAAGAAGCCCAAGAAGCTCAGCCTCCGCCTCCGTCCCCACTCCAACTCCATCCATTCCCCTCTACAACAGCAGCACAATGGCCGACGACGAGTCCCGCATCGTCGCCGCCGTCCACAGCCGCGCATCGCAGGTGAAGATGCTCGTGGCACAGCGCAAGAACGAGGACGCGGTGCGCGCGGCGCTCGAGGACCCGCCGCTGCTCGCCAAGTCGGACGCCATCAAGGACGAGAACGCGCAGACCGTGCTCGCGGCGCTGCTGGCGTGCAACAAAGGAGAGATGCAGCGTGTGATCGACTCGCTTAGCACCGACTTGGAGGACAACCTCATGAAGTACCTATCGCGCTTCCTGGCGCTCGCGTCGCAGAGCGCCACGATCCTCGAGTGGCACCAGAAGCTCGCAACCAAGGCCGGCGCCGGCTGCATCATGCGCTCGTTCACGGACCGCAAGCAGGTCTGAGCGATTTTTGTATGTGAGGAGCGCCAGAGTTTGATGAGGATGCACGTTTCTACTGAAGAACAAGGAGAAGAACGTGACGACGACGACGATGATGACGATGATATAATACAAATCCAACGATTACAACCAGCACAGCGAAGCGTATCCAAATGGCCTGCTCACGGGGCTACGCATGCGGTTGACTGATCTGCTCACACCTTATTCCTCTCCCCTCAGCAGGACGCGCTGGATGAACTGCTTGATCTCGCGCATGGTCTCGTCTTCATCGTTCGCCGTGAGGTCGCGCAGAATCGTGAAATGGTTGCGCTTCGGGATCACCTTGCGCTCCACAGAATCCTGTGTTGTGAAAAAAAGAAGGTAAGAAGAGCATCAGAACGGTCCTCGGAAGGTTCTTGCTTCATGCGACTGACAACAACAATGTGCGCTTTACATTGCCAGATGCGGTGAGCCACTTGTCCAGCTCCTGCGCGTCTTCTCCGAAATGGAAATCCTCCTCTGCAGTCAGCAGCAGCAGTGGCGTGCGCAGCAAAGGTGACGTCTTTCCCTCTTTCGTGAGCGCTGACGTGACCGACGCCTCGCGCCACTGGTCCACGCGCTCGCCGAACGCAGGCGCGGTCTATCAAACCAACATTTACAGAAGAAGAAGCCTCAGTTAATCATTCGACTATGTATGTAGATCACAGTTAGCCCACAATGGACTCATGTTGCTTACCACAAGTGAGCCGTAGAACGCTGTGTTTGCGATCCGGACAATGTTGTACACACCGGAAACGCCGACCGCCCCCTTCACAAAGTTGGTCACGTCTGTTTCCATTCCCACTCTGCGAAGATACTGCGGATCGGCGAGTAGCTGCATCACGAGATGCGCGCCCGCGCTGTGACCGATGAGTATCAAGCTCTCAGGATCGCCACCATACTATGAAGCATCAGAGATACCCCATTCGTTAATGACAGACAGTACAGAAGCACATGGTGGCAGGACACACATACACACACACAAAAGGGTCTTTGTACCTTGTCAATGTTATTGTGTATCCATCGCACTGCTGCTGCGACGTCAAGCGTATGCTCTGGATGTTTCACCTTGCGTTACCATAGAAATCAACAGAAAGATGAGTCAAAATGAGCTCTTGGATCACCATGGAACTCTGCGATCATCCATCCGATAATGCACCTCCCTACCTCTGGCGACAAGCGGTAGTTCACAGAGACGCCAACGTACCCAGCGCGCACGAACGCCTCGTCGATGCCATTATTGAATGCACCCGCTTTGTCTCCTCGCTGCCACGAGCCGCCGTGTACGAACACGCACGTGGGCAGCTTGCGCCGCGGAGCCTGAGCCTTCTGACTCTTCCCTGGGATCGCAATGTCCTGGTTGTCACGATTTGAATGAGCTCCCACATTAGAGAATCAGCCCATTGACAGCTGCTGACAGTTCATCAGACGCATATACGCACCAACTTGTGCTTTTCGTGCCGCGTGGTCGTGTACGCGACGTCCTTCCACCCGAACGGGCTCAGCAGTGGCAGCGTGCGCCACCTCATCGAGCTTGCCATGTTCAACTAACTGTGTATCAAAAGTGTGAATGTGGGTTACGCCCACATTGTAACCTTCCGGGATTGTGGGTTATTTTATGAGTTCACTGTACTCCATCCACTAAGTACAAGATGCAGCTTTATTGGGGGCCATGTTGTCCATTTCCAAAAGCTACAAAAGCAAAATGGCGCGAGCAGCTGTACGTGCGGCGTGATTCACTGTTTTCCTATGTGTATGAACCTTGCGGTAGATTGCTAATACTGCAGATTGTGCATGCACCCGCCTGTGTGTTTGTCCGAGCAGCACCGCGCGTCGATCCAGTTTCCGAACGCGCACAGTGACGGCATCTGGAGCACGTTCTGGACCGCGAACGACAAGATTCTGACTGGCTCCGTCGATGAAGTCGCGAAAGCATGGTGCGTCAGGCGCCCCTCTTTATAAGCTGTCATGCTGCTATGTAAACAGTTGCTGCGTATACGCGTGTATGTGCTGACGTGTCGTGCGTTGTTGTCGCTTTGCGTTGTTGTTGTAGGAGCGTGACGAAGGACGCGATCATGGTCGCGCAGCAGTACCCTGGTCACGTGCTCGGCACGATCGCGATCGTCGGCAACAAGGAGGGCTCGCACGCCGTGACGAGCTCGCTCGACTGCCAGATCCGCGTGCTGAACCTGTCGTCTGGCGCGGTGGAGAAGACGATCGACGCCGGTCCGGGCGAGCTCTGGCAGATCGCATACAGTCCCGACGAGACCCGTCTGGCGTCCGGCAGCCAGCAGGGCAAGATCAACCTCTTTGACCTCGAGGCCGAGAAGCTCGTGCAGGAGATCTCCACCCAGGCCAAGTTTGTGCTCAGCGTCGCCTACGTACGTGGCTGCTTGCATTGCTGTACTGTTGAACGGTCTGATGCACTCGGTCGTCTAATTATTGAAAGGTGTGTGACTGGCGATTTCTGTGAAACAGTCCCCAGATGGCAAGCACGTTGCGTGCGGCGGCTTTGATGGCTTTGTTGGCGTGTACGACGTTGAAACCGGATCACTCGTCCACAAATACGAAGGTGAGGAAGAAATGTAAGCAACTATGATGGGGTATGTCGCTGGTTTAATGTGAATTGCTATCTGTTGTGTAGACCGAACAAAACCTGTGCGATCGGTTACGTACTCTCCAGACGGCAAGCTCTTCGCGGCGTCCGACGACATGCACGTCAACATCTACGACACGTGCGGACACATATCATAGCTGTTATCACCTCTATGCAATCCAGTCCGCCTAACGAAAGCATTGTGTATATCTGTGTGCGAAATGTTCTTAACAAACAGTGCGCATGACAACGCGGTTGCAACGCTCTCGGGTCACATATCGTGGGTGCTGAGCGTCGACTGCTCGCCTGACGGCCGCCAGTTCGCCACCGGGTACGTCTTCAAAAGCCACCCAACATGGCTGCGTTCAATGTATAAATGCAATGGCTGACTATCGACGCTGGCTATATGAATGGTTGCTACTTATAGTGGAGCTGACCGCCGCGTGAAGATCTGGGATATTGGCATGCGCCGCTGCCTCTCCACTTTCGACACACACACGGACCAGGTGTGGAGCGTGGCGTACAACGCGACGGGCTCGCGTCTGGTCTCCGGCGGTGACGACGCGCTGCTCCAGATCTACGAGACCACGTCGAGCGTCTAAGGATATGGAGTGCTTGCTATGCTTGGTGGTGGAAGTTGGACAGAGGCTTCTGTTGTAGGGCATTCGAGTACACACACCTGCAAGCGCAATAAGAAGAGAGATTATAGGCAGCAAATAAACAAGCATCAAGGTGATCATGGTGATTGGTCGGCGATCAAATTGAAAGTGATCGGTTGATGATCTTGTCAGCGATAGTGTGTTTTTTTAAGTTTCGCAAAATAAAATGCACCAAAACGAAACAAAAATTGGATAAAATTTTCAAACTGCAACGAGGGATGTACCGTGATGACGACAGTAGTACCCCTCCCTTTCCCTCAAAAAGTGCCAAGGAGCAGCATTATTGAAGCGAGCAAGAGCCAACGTGTCAAGCTGGAGCTCTTCGTCTCGGCACTGCTGCATTCACCTCGTAGCACAAGCCCAAGCGCCACCACTGCCAGTAATAACAACCAGAAGAAGAAGAAGAGTACCAGCACTGTATCGCCATGTTCATCGTGCGGCTGCTGCTCATGGTCGTGAGCGTACCCGTGAGCCTCGTGCTCTACGCGCTCGTGGCGTTCGTCTTCGGCTTCTGCACGTCCACCCGGAAGAAGAAGAAGAAAGCGAGCGCTTCAATGGAAGAAGAAGACGAGAAGAAGAGCGCTGAGTCACCGCGCGTGGGCTTTGTGCACCCGGACTTCGGCATCGGCGGCGCCGAGAACCTCGTGGTGAACGCGATGCTCGCGCTGCAGAAGAAGAGCGTGCAGGTCACCATGTTCACGGCGCACCACGATGTCTCGCACTGCTTTGAGGAAACGCGCGGCAATGGCCCGCTCGCGAAGTGCATCAAGGTGTACGGCGACTGGTTGCCGAAGACGATCTTTGGGAAGCTGTACGCGGCGTGCGCGTGGGTGCGGGTGTTGTACGTGACGCTCGTGATCGGCTTTCTATACTCGAGCGAGCTGGACGCGTTCTTTGTCGACCAGGTGTCGATCTCCATCCCGATCCTGCGCTACTTCGGCAAGCCCGTGCTGTTCTACGGCCACTACCCAGACAAGTTGCTAAGCATCAAGTCGGGCTCGCTGCTGAAGCGATTGTACCGCTGGCCGCTCGACTTTCTCGAAGAGATCACCACAGGTGCGTTGTGGCTGTGTTAATATTGTTATTGCTCCATACCTTATTGAGCCAACCTAATGTTTTTTTGCGATCGTAGCGGCGTCGGACCTCGTGGTCGTGAACAGCAAGTTCACGCGCTCAGTGTTTGAAGAGACGTTCCCGCGCGTGAAGAAGCAGGAGCTGGGCATCCTGTACCCGCCAGTGGACGTGAGCGTTTTTGAGACTTTCAAGGCCTCAGCGCCGCGCAACCCGACGCTCTTTGTCTCCCTCAACCGCTTTGAGCGCAAGAAGAACGTCGCGCTCGCGATCCACGCGCTCGCTAAGCTCCAGAAACTGGTTTCCGCCGATGACTTTGCGAGCGTGAAGCTCATCATCGCCGGCGGGTACGATCCGAACAACAGCGAAAACATCGAGCACCTGAAGGAGCTCGAGGTCGAAGTTGCAAAGTTCTCGCTCAAGGATCACGTCGAGTTCCGCACGTCCGTGTCGGACCTCATGAAGAAAGAGCTGCTGGCGACGGCGCAGGCGATCCTCTACACACCCAGCAAGGAGCACTTTGGCATCGTGCCCGTCGAGGCGATGACGTGCGGCACGCCCGTCATCGCAGTCAACAGTGGCGGACCGCTCGAGTCAATTGTTGACGGCGAGACAGGTTTCCTCTGCGAGAGCTCGGACGACGCGTTCGCCGAAGCGATGGCGAAAGTCTGCGGCGAGAAGAACAGCGAGCGCGTGGCGGAGCTTGGCGCCAAGGGCAAGCAGCGCGCGCGCGAGCTCTTTTCGCTCGAGACATTCGCAGACTCGCTCTACGCGCTGGTCGAAAGCCTCGTTTGATGGCACGCTTGTTCATAACTCCGCATGTTGCTTGTAAATCCATTTCGGTTGAGTCATTTCGTCTTCATCTCATTACTATAATATCAAGCAAGCTCTCACTCATACACATGCTACACCCTTACTGTATTCTTACATTCACTCACCATGCAATAATGTGCACGATCTCACTGCCCTCCACAGCAAAAGAATCTTGAAAGAATGCGCAGCAAGAGCCCGTGCTGATTGCTCTGGATTTTTGCCTTCCCGCCGCCATTGGTTGCTGTCGAACCGTTCTTGCCCTCCAGCTCCCTACACTGTGTGATGTACTTCTGCAGCATCGGCGCGTTCTCGTAGTAGTGCTTCGAGTCGAATTGCATCGGACGCACGCGGTCTCGGTTCATGAGCTCCTGGATCGGCAATGTGCCCGAGTCTGCATGGCGATCCTGTTTACAGCACAACATAGCCATTCAGCTCCAAGCTCATACCAGGGACAACGACAATGTTAACACCTAGCTCTTTGTTCACCTTTGGGTTCACAGACGGGAGCTTGAGGTACCGGCAGATCGAGTTGCAGCGATGCGACGACAGGAACTTCTGGAAGCCCAGTACGCCCAGATTGCCCTTGCCAAAGTCGTTCCCGTTGAGCGTGTGAATCTGCGGGTCCGTGTACATGTCACCTACACCCTGGATGTCCACGGCAAGCAGCTTGTGGTTCGACGCCTCGTACGTGAAATGTGAGAACGACTGCGGCGTGTTGCGCTCGTCGTCACTCACCGAGCCAAAGTTGTTGTTGTGCTTGCGGTACTCCCCTGGGATGTACGGCTCCACAGCACACAGAGCGCCATTTCTACATGAACCGTAACAACAACAGAGATCGGTCAAGACACAACAGCACATGAAGTCATCATGCATCCTATATCATACCGTTCTGTGAGCTCGAGCACCCAGGCTTCGATGAACTCGACGCGCTTCGGCGGGTTGTACGAGTTGTACATCTGTGCGTAGTGCGCGCAGTGTGCCTGAAGCTCCGTGTCGCGAAAGTACGTCTGCGGGTCCTCGTCCGGGTCGATCGCAAGCTTTGCCACGTAGTTCTTCCTTCTTGTCCTCTGCTGTCGTCGTCTACTGAGAGGCTGACTTTGGTTCTCCTTGCCATCCTCGTCATCTCTCGTGAGATCGAGCAGGTGGTACACCACGCGCAGACTTCCTTTGCTGAATGGCGTCTCGTCGAGCGCGATCTGCACTTGGGAACTGCTCCACTGTCGCGTGACATAGTCAAACACGTGCTTTGTTGCGAGCTCAGGCTTGATATCTTGGAAATTTGGAGCGTGCGGCACAATGAGCGGGAGTCCTTCAGCGGGGCGACCAAACGATATGCGACTTGGCTGCGTCGCAGTTAGAAACTGGGTTGCTAACAGCGTCCCCTGGTCTTGCTCATAGCCGTCTCCATAGTCTTCATAGTCATCGTCATCTTCGTCGCCACCGCTTTCGTCACTCGCTGATGAGTACACTGGGAACGTGAGTTCGTCGACAATCGCGCACTTGCGGCGCTCGTACTCGTCGCTCGAGATGAAGCCCTGGTCACAGAGCGCTTTCAACGTCGCAATCCGCGACAGAATATCATCTTGGATGTGGCTCGTAATGCTCAGTCCTGTTGTTGCGTCTTGATACCCTGTCACCGTTGCAGAGCCACTGGCATCATCGTCGTCATCGAAATAGCATTCAATCGATCTGTTCTGATAGCAATGTGAACTGTTGAAGCTGATACTGCTGCTGTTGCTAAGCTGTCTCGTGATGCGCGTCGGCATGAGAGGCAGCGACATCTCGCCTTCACAGTCACTGCTATTCTCGATCTGATAGCTTGCGCGCCTTGAGCTTTTCATTGTGCACCACGTCGGGATCCCTTCAGTGTCATCCTCTTGATCTTCATCATCTCCTGCATCTTGTTGCAGGCGACGCTGCGGTGGGAGCCCACTCATGCAGCTCCCACCACCACTGCCACCAGCAGTATCAGCGATGGCTCTTGATGAAGCCGCTTGAAACTGGCGGACTTGTAGCGCCGTCGCGGCGTTGCTGTGCGGGTACACGCGTGCCATGCGTTTCGCTCGTGGCGTCGACGCAGTCACGGTGTGGAAGAGCCTGCTCGATGTCGAGACGACAGCGTCGTCGCCCTGCTTGTTCTTCTTCATTGCATTGTTCATGCTCCTCTTGACTGTCTTCTTCACTAATGCGCTATCGCTACGCTCTGCCGTCTGCTGCCCGCCGCTGAGAGACGACCTGCCCGCCGCTGATCGCATCTCATTGCCAGTTACTGTACGCGCCACCATCCTGTGAACTCAAGGCGATGCCAGCAGAGATAGATCGCGATCTTCCTTCTCGCCTGAAAGAAGTGATATAACAGACACGCTTACACAGCGTGACCTGCCGCGTGCTGAAATCGAGCTGGCTGGGAAAGGGAGTCGGTCGGAAGATCACGCGAATCGATGGAAAGAAAGCTGAAAAATGACGGCGATGCTTCTGCAGCCGCTCGTTGCCGCTTTCTGATGCCTGGCGCGCGTCCTCGTGCTCGTGCTCGTGCTGCACTAGAAGGCGGGCGGGCGCGAGTGGAAGAAAGAGAGGAGTGCTGCACGCACGTTGTTTCGGTCTTCTGGTGGCCGATGGCGTGTCGATTTGTGCGTCTCCGTCGCCTTGTTGTGACCGTATGGGCGGCGCTTCTGTTGTCGGCTTGGGAAATGCGCGAATGTGCCACTTCAATCACGCTTCTTTTCGACTATTGTTGTTGGTTTGATCCATCCATTCTCAATCTTGAGTCCAGCCGCTCCACCTCAGTAATCGCATGCTGCCGTCCAGTCGTGGGTTCTTATTCAGAGCCAGAAGCATAGAAACAAACATAGAAACCAGAAATCAGGTTCTTTGTATTTACAAACACCTCTTAAAATGTATACATAATGAACTATTCAAATAGAGAGGTAATACAGTTGGTGCCTCGCCAAAAAACTCAGCAGCAGTTTTGCGCTGACAGCACAAGCACAAGCACAAAAGAACACGATCACACCAGCGACGCGAATGCTTGGAACGTGCACGCGACGCACATGACGGAACTCGCGAGGAAGACCCCCCAGGCCGTGAGCTTGCGCGCGTCCGACGTGGGCTTCTTCTTGCGGATCGCGACGTACGAGATGCACGGCAGCACGTACGAGATGAGGATACCCACGGTCGAGCCCATCATGTTCCACACGACCGCAACACCCGGGAGCACCAGCGCAAGTGCGACAGCGCCGCTGATGAGCACCACTGTGAGAGTAACGTGGATCGCATCTTTTGCAGTATGCGAGGCTTGCGAGCCTCTTCTCACAGCGTCACGCGGAGTCGCTGCGGCAGTCGGGGTCGTCAGCAGTCGAATGTCCTCGCCATTCAACGACGTGGACCTGTACAACTTGGCAAACCCTCGCACGTAGTTCGCGAGGCGGAGAATGTTCAAGCGACACGGCTGCATGATGAGCGGCATGCTCAGCATGATCGTCACCAGAAGTCCGAGCCGGCCGACGTTTACAAGCGCGTCGCTGCCGTCAAAGTTGTTGAGGATGTCGTCCTTCACGCCACCAGGGAGTTGGTACGCGAACAGGTAACCCATTGTACCGACGATCATGTAGAAGACCCACGTGGACACCATCGTCGCGGACACGATCTTCTTCAAGCGCTGACGAGTGGGCTTGTGCAGTTCGCGGTACACTGGCAGCACATTGAAGTGACAGAGGAAAGAAACGCTGATGATTGGGAATGCGTATACGGGGTCTCTCCAGTCTGACGGGAA
Organism: Globisporangium irregulare; assembly: GCA_038051095.1. NCBI lineage: Eukaryota > Oomycota > Peronosporomycetes > Pythiales > Pythiaceae > Globisporangium > Globisporangium irregulare. Next base: position 64,095 of record JALBZZ010000024.1, read on the forward strand.
CAGTTTGATCTCGATCGGATCTGGTCTCAGTGTGTCAATGGCATCGTTGTTCCCGATCGAGTAGACTGCGCGGATGGTAATCGCGATAGCAAGCACGAGAACAGACACGAGGCTGAAGATCGACGTGAAGCGCAATGCATCCATCGATTTCGCGAATAGCACTGGCGACACGAGCGCAATGCAGATGATCGTGAGCACGTTCTTTTCCACGACTGTGACTGCGCGCGCGAACAAGAAGTGCTCACTGAGCGATCCGACGAGGTCTTTGATGAGGATCACGTACGCGACCATCGTGAGGAACGTCAGCATTACGAGCAGCGTCACAGCGACCAAGCCAGCCTTCGGTCCCAGCGCCTTTCGCACCACTTCTTCGTACGTCGTCGCGCCACCTCTTCTGCTGCAGCTCACGATCACGTACAGGCTGAAATTCGATGCCGCAGCAGAGATCACCATGAAGAGGAAGCCGAGCACGAGTCCGCACTTGTCGAACGCGTACGGCAGCGATAAGATACCTCCGCCAATGATCGTCGACACGAGATTGAACACCGCGGATGGCGCTGTCGCCGTGCGCTCCTTGCTGCAACACGCAAAGAGTATAAGGAGGCTCATTAGAAATACACGCATGCAAACATAAGCGCCATGTTTCCCATTACCTGTGTGGTCCGGGAGAGAAGAACTCGTGGCTCTTGCGGTTGCGCTCGTAGCGGTAGACGCCGGTGTCCACGTACGGCCCCGTGGACAGCGGCGCGTTCGCAGACGTGGGCGCCGTGGACGCCGGTGGGTCGACTGTCAGCAGCATAGAGAACGATGCAGGTGGTGGCGCTGCGTGTTTGTCGGTCATAGCGCTTGCTTTTTCTTGCTTGAGGGGCGCTGCTTGTGACTCGTAAAGCGCTCGGGGCTCTTGCGTGGTGCGCGGCCTTTTCTTCTCTGCCAAATGGCTGCACACCGGCTGCTCGATTTGAATGTTGAACTGGATTCAGGTGAGGCCAGTATTAAGGCGTACTCAGATGGAGTCCTGTATTCGGAGGAACACAGTGATCGAAAGGCAGAGAACATGAGCGATTCGACTAAGTACGGAAATGCGCAAACAAATCTTTTGGGTGGAGGAGGGACCTTCCCGATGGATACAATTGGCTGACGGAGCATGTGTCATTTGGGGATGATGCGGCGCACACACGTTCGACAGACAGCATGCGTTCCTTGGAACTTGGATACGGAACTGTTCTTGCGGTACATTATGAGCGCCACGCTATTAATAGCTGTTCGTGAACGCCACCATCATCATCACTCCATTGACGAGACAGGTTGTGCGGCAATGGAGCTGGATGCTGACGCCCATGCGAATGCAGAACAGCCATTCGTTCTGTGGCTGGGTGGGGTGGTCGACCTTTCTCTCTCGCCAGTCGAGCGTATGTGCGTGCGTGCGTGCATGGGGTAGAATTGGCTCTGGGCTCGTTTCTGTGCAGATCCTTTGAACCTTTGCTCAAAGATCAATGGAGAGGACGAACAAGCGCAGCTTTAGGGTCCCTCTCATGCCATTGTGAAAAGCACACAAAGCGGTGCCATTGGAGCTACAGGCATCGGGAAGTAATAGCTACTCGCACTGAATTGTCACGTAGCTGAATGGGCTCAAAGTCCTATCTTAAATTTGTTATATGATGGCTGTCTGCTTTAGTTGGTAGTAGTTGTCGTCGTAGTACTAGCATTCGTTTCTTCTCCTTGTAGTTAATCGTACTTCAAATTTAGATTCTATCCCCATCTCGCACTCACACCAGCTTGAACGCCTGCAGCGTGCATGCAACGCACATGATCGAGCCAACCACGAGGATGATCCACGCCGTCACCTTGCGTCTATCTGTGCGTTCTCGGTTCTTGCGGATGATGATGTACGACACGCAAGGCAGCACGTATGAGATGAGAATGCCCACGGTCGACCCGACCATGTTCCACACGACCGCGACACCGGGGAGCACCAGCGCAAGTGCGACGACACCGCAGATGATCGCAATTGTAAGCGCGACGTGGAACACGTTCTGGTTACGAACAGCTGGTGTCACCGCTTCGTGCATCGCCGTCGGGGCCGTCAATAGAGCAATGTCTTCGCCATTCGAAGATCTGGACTTGTACGTCTTCATGAAGCCGCTGACATATTTCCCCAGGCGGATCGTGTTCATGCGGCACGGTTGCATGATCAGCGGCAGATTCATCATGATCGTCACGAGAAGCCCGAGTCGGCCAACATTGATCAGCGAGTCGTTGATGCTGAAGTTGTTAAGGATATCATCCTTCACCCCGCCTGGAAGACGGTACGCGAACAAGTAGCCCATCGTCGCGACCACCATGTAGAACGCCCACGTCGAGAACATCGTCGCGGACACGATCTTCTTCAAACGATGGCGGGTCGGCTTGTGCAGCTCGCGGTACACTGGCAGCACATTGAAGTGGCACAAGAACGAGATGCTGATGATCGGGAACGCAAACACGGGGTCTCTCCAGTTCGATGGGAAGAGCTTGATCGACACTGACTCTGAGTTCATGACCGCAACGTTCCCATCTGCCGACTGCAGAGATTGCACAGAGCGGATCGCGACCGCGATCGCCAGTAAGAACACGGCGCACAGACTGAAGATCGACGTGTAGCGCAGCGCGTCCATCGATTTCGCGAAGAGCACCGGCGACACGAGCGCGATGCACACGATCGTGAGCATGTTCTGCTCCGCGGTACTGATCGCACGAGCAAACAGGAATTGCTCGCCCAGCGAGCTCACGAGGTCTTTCATCAGGATTACGTACGCAACCATCGTGAGGAACGTCAGCAACACCAGGAGTGTCACAGTGATCAAACCGGCTTTCGGCCCCAGCGCCTTGCGCACGATCTCCTCGTAGGTCGTCGCGCCACCTCTTCTGCTGCAGCTCACGATCACGTACAAGCTGAAATTCGACGCCACCGCAGACACGATCATGAACACAAACGCGAGCACGAGTCCGCACTTCTCAAACGCGTACGGCAGCGACAGGATGCCTCCGCCGATGATCGTCGACGCCAAGTTGAAAATCGCAGACGGCGCCTTCACTGTGCGCTCCGTGCTGCATAATAAAAAAGACAAGGCAACACATCCATTAGCACCCCTTCGTATCCAAGTGCAAGCGACCATTCCATCTATGCGCACAACGAATCTTTCTGGCAACCAATCGTACCTATGCGGACCAGGCGAGAAGAACTCGTGGCTCTTGCGGTCGCGCTCGTAGCGGTAGACGCCGGCGTCCACGTACGGCCCCGTCGCGTCATCGCGCCCGTTTGTTGCACCATTTGCACCAGCGCTCTCCTGCTTCGTGGCGTAGAGCGGCAGCGCCGACGCGCTGCCTCCTCCGCCGGCTGCTGTGGCGTTGCCTCTCGACTGCTGCTGCTGCTTTGCGCTCATGGCGTCCTGTTGCGAAATGACATCATTTTTCCATTCATCACCAACCCGAGCCGACGCCGCAAGTTGCAGTTAAGCTACGGCGTACTCAAAAGGTTCGGTAAAGTGCGACTGTCTGTCGTTTGAGCAAACCCCTCCCCTCTTCATCAGGAGTATATTGCTGTGCTGCTAAAGTTGTTTCTCGATGCTTAAATAAGACAAAGTTCAGCAGCGTAACTTGAGCGGGGGTTGTGCTGAGACCAAGCGAATCTTCCTCCTAGCATTTTTTCTGTGATTGTTTTTGCCAGCTGAGTCCATTTCTATTGGCTATATAATCTTTTAAAACTTCACGTTTATTGATTGGTAAAAAATGCTATTTGATGATGCTATTGGATGCAATAATCTCAGCTGTGTCATTGGTTATATATCTCCATATCTATTGATCATTGGTTATTAATGCGCTCTATAATCACAATGTGAAAGAAAGATCAACAGCTCGCTGAGAAGCCCGCACCGACATTGAAGCACACGCCGACCCGAAGAGATGGAGATCGAACCGTCACTGGAAGCCGCACACCCCGCGCCATCATCTCCGCCGCCGCTCAGCTACGGCGAGCAGTGGGCGAACGCATTCGGCATCTGCATCCAGCGCGATGGCGTCACGTTCGACCGCTCGCGATACGCGTTCCTGAAGGAGAAACTCGTGTTCAAGATGGACGCGGTGGTGGGCAACTCGGATCCGCTCACAGCGTTCATGGAGCACCAAGAACAGCAGCAACAGCTGGAGGATGGTGGTAACCATCAGAAGCAGACACCTGCAGTGCGGTCCGTGCCGAGCGTTGTGCCTGGCTCGATCAACTGGGATAGCGATGATGAAGAAGATGATGATGATGACGACGACAGGTCGGATGAAGCTCCTAAAGAGCAAGGAGATGCAGCAAATGGAGAAGACGGGAGAACCAATTTGCCTCCTCATTCAGCTGGGTGGGCGCAGTACTTCAGTGATGAGACACTTCTGTACGAGATCAACACGGACTTAGAGCGACTGTACCCTGCGGGCAACGAGACGCTCTTCCAGAACAAAGAGTACCGCGGGATCCTGCGCCACGTGCTGTTCGTGTGGTGCAAACTGCACCCCGACGTCTCGTATCGACAGGGCATGCACGACGTTGCGGCCATGGTGCTCTATGCATTTCTAGTAAAGTGTGGTGGCGATGATGCTGCTGATGGCGATGGCGATACTGAGAACGAATCGTCAAATCCGTTTTCGAAAGAAGGAGACGCCAAGAAAAAGGGTCCAACCTACCAGCTTCCAGAGTTTGCCGAAGCTGATACATTCCTTGTGTTTGAAGCGATCATGCTCTACCTCAAGCCATTTTACGAGATCGCGCAAACGCCACCAAGAGGAGAAGAGAACGGGAATCATGATGGCGGTGATGAAGTCGCGAACCACGCGACTGGGTCGTCAAGTTCGTCTCATGGCGGGGAGCCGCGACTGTTTGGCAATTACTCGCTCAAGGAGAACGACGACCCGAATAACACGCTCTTTGGAGACAGCTTGATGCCAATCTCGTCCTATTCATTGACTTCAAGTGGCGGCAAAAAGAAGAAGCAGCAGCCGCCTCTGAATCGCATTTGCGGCAACATCCAGTACGAACTGCTGCAGCAAAAAGATCCACAGCTCTACTACCACCTCCAGAACCTCGATATTGTGCCGGAGACGTACTGCCTTCGCTGGATCCGACTGCTGCTCGCGCGCGAGTTCGAATTCGATGAGCTGCTGCAGGTCTGGGACGCGATAATCCAGGATCGCGAGCGTCCGGATATCAATTTCCCGCACGCCTCGAAAGAAGAGGACTATCTGCACAACCTCCCCAGTCTTGCGAACAGTGCTGATGACAAAGCTGATGATTTGCAGTGGGTCGGCTTTCCACTACTCCGGTACTTGTGCGTCGCGAAGCTGCTCACGATGTCCAAGCAGCTGCGATCCACAGACAACACTGGCTGTTGGCGTTTGCTCATGCAGACAGCACCTTCAGAGGACAGCTCTAGTGTTCAAAATGGTCAGAAAAGCGCGAAGGAGCTCATCCGGTTCGCCCAGGTGCTACGCAATCCGATGTTGGGATACCGCGAAGGTCCTGAGGGTATCGATATCGTGGAGTTCCAAGCAGGCTCGCTGGGGATCATTCTCACCGCAGCAAAGGCTCCGTTTGAAGATCGTCTCGCTGTGAAAGCATTTGTTGATGACCCACAGGCTCGCAGTGGACTTGGCGTGGGGCAAGCGCAGGCGAGTGGGAAAGTCGTGATCGGCGATATCCTACACTCGATCAACGGTGTGCCGATCGTCGGGGTCACAACCGAGGAGGTGAAGCGTCACATCCAGCTCATTGGACGACCAATGTACATGGGGTTCTTTCACGCGGCGACGATCAGCTCTGCGCTGGAAGGGTTTGCAGCTGACGGTGAAGCAGCGCTGCCATCACAAGGAGGACACCTCACACCTGAGAGGGTTGGTACAGTCGATACTTCCATTCATTTCCTCCCTGGCGAGTTGTGCTACGCGCATGTAGAGACCAGCATCCAGAACTTTGTGCTCTCGCATGACGGCTCGTGTCTCTCACACTACCTCAGCGGCAAGCTGTATATTACAAACTACCGGTGCTTCTTCACGCGATTGCTCGGCAAGGGCGACATTGACTGGCAGATCCCCGTGCTCTCGATCTCCTCGGTCGATGGGATGGACAATGGCAGCTCGCTCTCAGGCACGGCGATGGATCATGCGCAGGCGGTGCTTGGGTTTATGAGCGACGATATCTACAAAGTGGTGATCCGCTGCAAAGACACCCAAGTGGTGCGCCTGTCGTTTTCGAACCACTCGGAGTACAGCAAGCTGTACAAATGTCTGAGCTGTCTGGCGTTCCCCGTGAGTTTGCTGGACGCGTTTTGCTTCGCGTACTCGCCGACGATCGCCCCATCCGAGGAAGTGCCGTTCGACATTCGACGCGAGTACCAGCGCATTGGACTGCTAGATTTCCCCGACCGACTGCGCTGCATCGACCAGTCTCCGCGGTACGATCTCTGTGACACGTACCCTCAGCACCTCATCGTGCCGTCGGCGATGTCGGATGTGCGCATCAAAGCAGCTGCAGCGTTCCGATCGCACGCTCGTCTTCCTGTGGTATCCTGGATCCATCGCGGCAATGGTGCGACGATCAGTCGGTCGAGCCAGCCGCTGGTGGGACTGAAATCCGCTCGCAGCATGGATGACGAGCTGCTTGTTCGGCTGCTTTGCGTTAGCAGTAGCAACAATGATTGCTCGTACGGACGCTATGTGATCATGGACGCACGAGGGCAGCTCGCTGCAGTGGGCAACAAAGCCATGGGCAAAGGCACGGAGATCATCAGCAACTACCGCGGGGGGAAGCTGGTCTTCATGAACATTGATAACATCCACGCGATCCGAACAAGTTTCCAGAGCCTGACGAGTGTGTTTGAGCCGCGTAAAGGCGCGAATGAGGACTCGTCGAGCTTCTACAGTAAGATTGAGAGCTCCGGTTGGCTGCGTCATGTGCGCTTGGTACTCAAAGCATCTTCGGAGCTTGCCCACTCTATCCACAATGGCGTGTCAGTGCTGACGCACTGCAGCGATGGCTGGGACCGCACGGCGCAGATGGTATCGCTGGCCGAGATGATGCTTGACCCGTACTACCGTACGCTGCGCGGCTTCCAGTGCCTGGTCGAGAAGGAGTGGTGCAGCTTTGGGCACCAGTTTGGTTCAAGATGCGGCCACGCGCGCAGCGACGCTACCAACGATCAGCGCTCACCGGTGTTCCTCATGTGGCTCGACTGTGTGTGGCAGTTTATCCGGCAGTTCCCGTCCGAGTGCGAGTTCAACGAGAAGTTCCTGATCACCCTCGCGGATCATCTTTTCTCGTGCAAATACGGGACGTTCATGTTTGACTGTGAGCGGCAACGGTGAGTGGGCTTCTTGCACTGTGAACAATGTCTTGAAAATTGGATATTATGTGGCTGATACTAACAAGAACGCTGTGCTGCTTGTCATGATTCTAGAAAGGAGATCTTTACCAAGCACCGCGTGTTTTCGATCTGGAGCGAGCTCAACAGCAACAGCGACTTGTTTACGAACCAACTCTTTGCGCCGAGCGAGCAGATTCCGCTGCTCACGCCCAGCACGCTGTCGAAGAACATCAAGTACGTTTGTATGGCTGTCTGGTTCTCTTATCTGCTACGAAGTAGTTGTTTTGTCACTGTGTGAACAGTATGCCTTACCCAATTCGTTGGTCATTGTGTGGTGTACTACAGGCTCTGGAAGGGCTACTTTTGTCGATGGGACACCACGATCGTGCCTCCAGTCCCAGCATTTCAGTACTACTAACTTTTAGTAGTGCGTTGTATCCACCTTCTTCCACGCCCACGCCCGCGTCTCCAGCTCTCGTGTTCCATCGTACTGCGCAGAAAGAAAAACGTGATATGAAGGACCACGTCGATGATAGATTGATATATGCTGCAGCAAATCGCCAGCCATCGTTGTTGTCCGTGACTCTTGATCGCTTATCTTTGACTGTTTCCCATATCCGACAACATTCATTGCGTCTGCTTTTTTTGCTGGTGCCGCAGAGCAGCCCCGCCTCCGCCAAGTTTGCTAGTGGTTGATCGACATCTGGAGCAAGCATCTGATCGGACCTCGCGCGAGATTTGTTTCCATGGAGAATGGTGGCTCGCAGACTTGAGTACGTTTCCGTTTGGTCTCGTCTGGTGGAGCGAGCGTGGCCCTGGCCAAGCGAGTTCATCAGCTTATCCTTTCGTGGTAATAATCGATCGACTCGACTCCTTTCGGCATTTGAAGGCACGCGAATGAAAGCCCAGAGCGATAAGACAAGACAGCCTCGCGTGAATGACATGAATGATCCATCTGAGACCAGAGGGATCTCTTGTGAGGCTGTCTTCTTATATCTGTTCCAAAAGAGAGAAAAATGGGAATGGCATCACAAGTGATGCCGAGCCAGCAGCGTGCTTGGCTTTCTCGTGCTCCTGAGTAGTTAACTCTGGCGCTTTCGCAAAATGTCGACAGATTCCTTTTCTTCGACTTTGTGTTGGAAGAGTCAGGTTGATGTGAGTGAGTCCAGCATTCCAAACGGAGCCCATCATTCATTACTGTAGTTGATAATACCAGTCGTGTCATGGGGGTTCGATTCTATTATGGAAAATCTTTCACAGAAAGCAGACCCAGTCGAACCAGAGCTCGCTGATGCGTTAAAGTTCTGCGCCTGCTGCTGCTGCCTCCATGTAGGACCCGATATCTTCGAGTTTGTTTGGCTGCGAGGATTCAGAGCTCCTTTTGAAGCAAAAATGGCTCTCTGAAGAGCGAAACCCACCCCACCGCCTCCTCAGCGCCTTGCTTGGCTATTCGCATCCCATCGGCATTTCGCTTGTGCCCGCCCGCCCGCCCATTGACTGAACGTTCGCGCTCGCCGCTTTGAAGAGAAGAAGCACGTTCGCTTTGCGCCAATAGCTCACTGCATCTGCCAACCCAACCGCAGCAACACGATGCCATTGCACCGGCCGCGAGGGACGACGGTCGCCAGCAGCAGCTCTACCCAGGACTGCACCACAATCACCTCAGCAGGAGGTAAAAAGCGGCCGTTCGGGGTCATTCCGAATGAGTTCATCGCGTGTGCGCGCGTGCAGATGCAGCGCATGATGCCCATGTGGCTCTCCAAGGCGCGGTGGGTCGTACTCCGCGGCTCCAAGTCGCCCATCCTCGCGGTCTACCGACAGGTGGGCACGGGCGTCGTGCTGGACGACAATCCGCTCAAGGTGATGATCCTCGGCGAAGACACAGTCGTGCAGGTCGCGGGCGAGAAAGGCATGGTCATGACGAGCTCGCGCGTGCGCAAGAACGACACGTGGGTGCTCGGCTTCGAGTCCAGCGCGCAGCGCAAGCGCATGTACGAGCTCGTCAAGATGTGGATCGAGCTTGGCACGTTCCTGCAGAACCTCACGGACTTTGAGAGCATCGCCAAGAGCAACAGCTCGGTCGTCTACCGGTGTCAAGACCTCGAACCAGTCGAGGAGCTCCTCCATAGCGGACGTGGGCGTAGACAGCAGCCACCAACCAAAGTATTACAAGAAGAGAACAACAATGCGAGAGCTCAGCTCTCTGCCTCGGGCTCCAGCGCGGGGTCTTCATCACAGCGCACGGCTTCGCGCACTGGAAGCCAACGGTGTCGGCAGTACGCGCTCAAGCGCGTGAGCAAAGCCAAGTGCTGGAACGAGGTCCAGGTCACAGAGCGCGTACTCGCGATCGAAGGGCTCCAGCCGTACCTGGCGCGATACCTGTACATGTACGAGAACAACCGGGACAACTCGGTGACAATCGTGATGAAGTATTACAGCGGCGGCTCGCTCGCGGACCGGATCCGTAACGCTGGGACACTGCACGAGAAAGTCGCCAAGAGCGTCATCTCGTCGCTCTGCTGCGCGCTCTACTCACTACACCAGCACGGCATACTCCATCTCGACGTGAAAGCGGGCAACATCCTCTTTGACTCGGACTCACCGCGCGCGTTCACAAACCTGAAGCTCGTGGACTTTGGTAGCAGCACGCTGAAGAAGAGCATGCGGACGTGGAACCACGACAAAGACAATGCTAACGACGACGAAGAGGATGAGAAAGAGCGACAGCGGAAAGCCATAGGCACATTCGGGTGCATGGCGCCAGAGCGGTTTGAGGGCAAGTACGGACCGGAAGTCGACGTGTACGGGGCCGGCGTCGTGCTCTATCACATGATCGTGGGTGAGATCCCGTTTCTGGGCACCGATCCGTACCAAGTCATGGTGAAGAACATGCAAGGTGACGTGAGCTTTACGAGTCCAAACTGGCGGCGCGTGTCCAAGCAGCTGCGCCACTTGACCGAGCGCATGCTCGACAAAGACCCGAAGACGCGCATCACGATCCCCGAGATCCTGAAAATGCGCTGGCTGTTCCAGAACCTCTCGAACCACGAGCTCCTGTGCCCGTCGTCTCCGGGGAAGTTGTTGACACGAAGTGGAAAGCAACCGAGTGCGAGCACTGGTGTTCGAAGTCGCGGGGTGAGCAGCGGGAGCTACTGCAACTACAACCTGGACTACTTCTCGCGATCCATCCCTCGGTCTGCCAAGTACGCGTGAGAGAGAGAAAGAGAAAATAGGGAGGCTAATGGAAGAAACTAGTATCAAGACAATATTAACAAATTAAATGAACAAATACTGGAATCGTACCGAAAAGCAAGCTTTGAACATTGTTGGGAGCGCTTGGAGAGAGGTGAGCACTTGAAATAACTTCGAGAAACCAAATCGAATGCTAGCGAATCCGTCTCGGGTACGCTGCCGGCGTGAAGCATACCACTCGCTGGCGATACGACGCTGCAAATGCGAAAACCAGCGACACGACTGCAGAATCGATCCTTGCGAACGCCGGGCTGTTCCTTGCCGAGAAGTAGTACACAACGCTCAGAAAGCCCACTTTCTGTCTCATGGACAACGCCCTAGGCTTGGTCGGGAGGAGCTCGCCATTGAACACCTCGAGCGACGATACTGTGATTCCAGAGGTGGTCCACTTTTGAGGATACATGCGCCGACTGAAGTGTAACTGGCAGAGCGTCTTGTTCGCGGTGAGCAGCTGGTCGAAGAGGTCCCCGCGCCAGTTGACCTCGTAATTGCTCGCCATGTCACAGAGATGCAGCTTCTCGAGCTTCGGCACTGCGGGATACTTCGTCGGATTGACGAGAATGTCCAGCAAGACCGCAAAGTTGCACGGCCACCAGCAGAATGTGAGCGATCGCAGTTGAGAGCTCTCGTGCGCGAATAACCGCTCGAGTGAAGCCTGGCTGAACTGGACTTTCGTGCTCCTCACTTCTAGTGACGTGAGGTTCGGACACCTCCGAGTCAGCGCATCGAGCGCGTCATATCGTAACTGAATACCACTAAGCTTCAAGGATTGCAGCGCGTTTCCGATTGACGAAAGCAAGAGAAACGTTTTGGAGCTTACAAACGATCCTTTCTGCTTAAACGAAGTCAGCGGGGACGACGGTCGTTGTTGTTCTTGCTGCTGACGCTCGTCACTGGAATTGAAGCTTGCATCCGCTGCTACTGCAATCACGTGCTTGCAGTGAACCCACCCAAAGCCGTATCCAGGCACGAGAACGCAGCGCCAGATTCCATTCTTCGTTCGAGCACATAGCTCCAATGTGGTCTCTCTTGTGACACGGATCTGAACGGCTCCTTTCGGGTCTGGAGTAGATCGAATCACAGACCTTCGCTTTACTGTCACCACTTGATGGTCTGGAACTTCGCGAGACGATGCCTGCTTTCCAGTCGGTTGTGTCACATACCCAGCAGTAGCTCCAGATAACACTGCCAGTCTTGTCGCAGACGTCAATACGATGGGGTTGTCTTTCATCTGGATGAGTACTCTCGTCGCCTCTGTCCCAAAACTGCACTCGCACAAGTCAAGTTTCCGCCAACTGCATGTCGTCGCTTTTGTCTGCGGATGTAGCAGCGCGTAAGCGAGCCAGTTGCACTCGTACTTGCTCAGGATCCACGCTTTCCATCGACTTCCTGCTGTCAGCTCTCCCTGGAGACGAAGACTCGAGATGGACTTTGTGTACGGAAGTGCCGAGAACAGGCACGCAACTCGGTTTTGTGTCAGGTGAGCTTGGACCAGAGTCAGCGACTTCAACCTTCCAAAAGCCCTGGATCGCTGACGAGATAAATAATAGTCGAACTCGTGGACCTGAAGTGCTGCGATGATAAACTGACTGAACTCAGCCGCCCCTACTGCGTCGCCATAGGCTATCTTCAGCTCGGGAATGTTGACTGGGAGATTTCTGAGCAACGAGCTGAGAGTATTAAGTTGAGCGGAGCTGCGAATGTCCAACTGACTCAGCCAGATCCCGTCCAGGCGAAACTGCGGCAGCTGGTCAACTGGTGCGTTCAAATCCACAGGTATCGCCATGACGTGACTCAATAGCTGCTCCACCGTGTGGAGGTACTCGCTGTACGGCTGCTCCTCAGTCTCAAATCCATTGTTGATGCAACTCAACTCAAGAAGCACAGAAATTGGGTGTGGCTTGCGGGTCGGATCGATGAATGGCTTCAACTGAGCCATCGCGATGGAGTAGAGTGCGCTGCCTTGGACCCCTCCACTGTTGAACTCGAACAAGGGAAGGTAAATTTCGCGCAGCCAGCACAAAAGCTCCACCTTGTTGGGTTTGTCGATTGACAGCTGAACGTTGCACTTGAGCCTGATTCCGGCGTCGGAAAGGAAGCGCGATGTCTGGTCGATTGGAACCGACCACAGACGCTGGATCAGACGACCCCAAAAGCCCGGATTCTCACTGCCGCTGAAGCCTCGACAGCATGTTAACGCACGCCACACACCCAGCGTCTCACGTAGCGCCGCATACGCGTTAGAGTTGCTCGTGAACGTCGGCTCAATCGTGACTCGGAGCCAGTCCTTCTCGCGCACAACGCCGTGTTCTCGGAACGACGAAATGGTGAAGATGAACAGCCGATTGATTCGGTCCTGCCACTCCGTTGCGATTTTCCAGGCGTCTGCTTCAAACATCGGTACGGCTCGAAATACTCGATCGCGAAATGGACTGCATAGTGCGTGCTGTCGTAGTGTACGAGCACTTGTAGAGCACACACACACACAGACTAGCAAGCTGGTGGTGGAGAATGGCGAATTACATCACTTGGTGGACTGACTTACGTGCCAGCGTCAGTTCTCAGACGGCTGAGATGCAACCGTTAGATTTCAATGAAGAGAACGTACCTCTAGATAGCTGACATTGCAACTGTGTGGAAGGCTACTGCCATATTCTGACACAATTTCTACATATCGACACAAGGCGTAGACAAGAAGGTAAACCCGCTTGCATTGCTCTGTTCGCTCATACTTGGCTCTGTTTCTTCTTCTTCTCTTCGTCTACAATCGCGCGCAGGATCTCCTTCGCGTTTGGGTCGTGCGGCGCAGCGAGCTCCAGCCACTTCTTCGCCAGCTCCACATCTTGCGGGACTTTACCGTACCCCGTGCGATACATTTGGGCGAGATTCACCATCGCCATGACGAACCCTTGGTCGGCGGCTTTGCGGAAAAGCGCTTCCGCGAGAAGATCGTCTCGTGGCACGCCGTCTCCTGTCAAGCACAGGTATCCCAAGTTGAACTGCGCGGTCTGGATGCCACGCGCCGCGGCGTCCTTGTACAACTCCACAGCCTTCGCGGTATCCTGCGGGACTCCCTTGCCGTGATAGTAGATCTCCCCGAGACGAGACTTCGCAGATGGATCGCCAGCCTCAGCAGCCTTGTGGAGCCATTTCAGCGCTTCGCTTTCATTCTACAAGTCATCATCAAAGGATAATCTGAGTCAACCCACCGCCCAATATACTTCAGTTGAGCGGGTTATTCTTCCTTACCTTGGCAATGCCAGTACCAGATGTGTACATGTTGGCGACGTTCATGTACGCAGGTGGGATGCTGGCTTCAGCGCAGCGCTTGAACAACTCGAACGCCTTCTTCTCATTCTTTCGCGTCCCTTCGCCTTTGCTGAGCGCATCTGCGTATGCGAACGAGCCCCAACCGTGTCCAGTCTCCGCCAACTGATGGGGCAATCGCAGCAAAGCATAGATGTGAGTATGTGAGTGCCAAAGGACAAGTAAACAATGCGCCAGTAATGGTATATCCAATGGATAGTACCTCTTGGAAGAACTTGGTGGCTCCATTCACATCCTGGCTCGGGAAGCCTGCAGTATCCAACACATTGAATGCAAAAGTCAGCTCAAAACCACGGCATATATACACACATAGCAGCAGGAGCGTTTCCAAGCCGCCATATACAACGTAACGTACCAATGCCCTTCTTCATGCACATCGCGTAACTGAACTTTGCCGGCTCGCTTCCCTGATCACCATACGCAAGCACGCAAGACAACGCATGAGCACACACAAAGCGAGTCAACCATGCATCAAGGCACTAACCACCGCAGCAGCACCTTGTCCATCGCTTTTCTCCATAGAAAAAGCGCCTTTTGCACTTCCTTGGGGTTCTCGTCCGCGTTCTGGTAGATCATGTTTGCGAGTTGGCAGAACTGCACGCCCGTCTTCAGGCGCGCGACGAGCGGAGACGCTTCAAACTGTACACACAGATGTACAGCAGTACGAGAACGTCAGCACTTGCGCACCCTAGCTCATAGCACGCTACTGCTGTTGAAAATTAACACCGCACTCTTCTAACCAAAAATCACGAACCTGCTCGGGCGTCGACTTTTGACCCAATTGACGCATTCGTGCCAGCACATCGTTGAGCTCCTGTCATTTTCGACCACCATGCAAGTGTCCAAATGAGTACCAACAAACGCAATACGAAGCATGAGCGACAAGTGGGCGTAAGTGACGCACCGAATTCGCTTCACGCGCGCGCTCGGCGCTGCTCTGGCGCGCGCTGCCGAGAATGCGCCTGAGCATCTTGTCTTCGTTGCCTTTCTTGCTCCAATTCGGTTTGCAGTTCACTCAAAATGCGGGTATCCATCACACAGAAATGATGACTCGTACTTAAGGAAAGCACAAAATGCACTTGAGTTTCGTACTTTTGAGGAATTTTACAATAACGCTACTGTAGTTTCTGTTCCACATAACCGGTTGCTTAATCTCGACACACGACACATTCATGACACATACATGACACACTTGGAAAGAGTTGGAAAGTGTTGCTACGAACTTTCTCAATCACAAGAAAATGCCTGTTTCTTTTGTTTTCATTGCGTACCTGACGGTACTTTATCCTTTTCGTGTCGCGCACGGTACTTACTTGGTTCAAAACCTGTGGCCGCCCTGCCATATTCACTCACAGTCGAAAGTTCAAGACCGACCGATAAAGTAAGCGCCAGGAACAACAGAGAGACCAGAGAGACCATGCCGACCGTGGGGGTGAAGCGCGACGAGCTTTTCGCGGCCATGCAGCAGACGTACACGGACGAGGAATTCGACCACCTCTGCTTCGAGTTCGGCATCGAGCTGGACGACATCACGAGCGAGAAGCAGCTCAAGCAGCGCGAGCAGGGCAAGGCCGGCGGCAAGGCGCACGACGACGTCTCGGACGCCGTGCTCTACAAGATCGACGTGCCGGCAAACCGCTACGACCTGCTCTGCGTGGAGGGCATCGCGCGTGCGCTGCGCGTGTTCCTGCAGAAGGAGCGTCCGCCGGTCTATAAGCTCGTGCCACGTGCCGAAGGACCGCACGAGATCGTGGTCAAGCCAAACACCAAGGTGCGGTACTTTCTCGCTGAATATCTATCTATGCGGGTGGTAATGAGGGATAGAGACGAGTGTTGGGACTGACGTAAGTGTGATGTGGTGTCCTTTCTTGCTGATATGACAGCTGATCCGTCCCTTCGTGGTGTCGGCGATCTTGCGCAACGTGCGCTTCACACAAGAGCGTTACGACAGGTATGTGCATGCCTATTGGCTTTTTATCCACCCATGCTTGGACGGACACCTGTGATACCTGGATACTAATGTATTAGTCCCCCCGTTCCCCATATGCGCTAGCTTCATTGACTTGCAGGACAAACTGCACCAGAACATCTGCCGTCGCCGCACGCTCGTGGCGATCGGCACGCACGACCTGGACACGATCGAAGGCCCGTTCACGTACAATGTACGCGGACTTTCAGTAGCTGAGAAAGGATCATTCTGAACGTCACTCATTCATCACTCATCATATTTCATGTGTATTATTCTTTTAGGCGCTCCCACCGACCGAGATTTCGTTCACGCCGCTGAGCCAGAAGAAGGAGTTCAACGCGAAGGAGCTGCTGGACTTTTACCGCACGAACGTGGACGTGAAGCACATCAAGCCGTTCACGGACATCATCTACGACTCGCCCGTGTACCCGGTGATCACGGACAAGAACGGCGTCGTGCTGTCGCTGCCGCCGATCATCAACGGCGAGCACTCCAAGATCTCGCTCGACACGAAGAACGTGTTCATCGAGTGCACGGCCACGGACATCACCAAGGGCAAGATCGTGCTCAACACGATGATCGCGATGTTCTCCGAGTACTGTGCCGAGCCGTTCACGGTCGAGCCCGTGCGCATCGTGTACGAGGACGGCTGCGACACCAGCGCGCAGAGCGAGATGACGCCCGACATGAGCAACCGCACGGTAGAGGCGAACGTGAAGGACATTTACTCGATGCTCTTCGGCAAGAAGGACCCGATCAACCTGGATCTGCAGCGCATCTGCGAGCTCTGCGACAAGATGCAGCTCTCGGCCAAGCCATCGAACGACAAGCAGCGCATCGTCGTGGAAGTGCCACCGACCCGCTCAGATATCCTGCATGCTGTGGACGTGATCGAGGACGTGGGCATTGCGTACGGATTCAACAACATCCCGCTTACGATTCCGTCGACGCAGACGATTGGCCAGGCGCAACCGCTGAACAAGCTCGGCGACCACCTCCGTGACGAGATCAGTCGCGCGGGTTACATCGAGCTGCTCACGCATGGTCTCTGCTCGCACGACGAGAATTTCAAGTTCCTGAACCGCGAGGACGACGGTAACCAGGCAGTAGTGCTCTCGAACCCGGCGACGATCGAGTTCGAGGTCGTGCGCACGTCGATGCTCCCGGGCGTGCTCAAGACGATTCAGAACAACAAGTCGATGTCGGTCAAGGAAGGCGTGAAGCTCTTTGAGATCTCAGATGTGGTGCTGCTCGACAACGAGACGGACATCGGCGCGAAGAATGTGCGCCGCATCTGCGCGTCGTACACGGGCCACACGGACGGCTTTGAGGTAATCCACGGCCTCGTGGACCGCATCATGCAGCTGCTGGGTATCCCGAATGCGCTCTCGGTGGTGCCAGGAGCACTCGAGAAGCTCCCGCAGTACTACACGATCGCGGGCTCGGCCGACAAGACGTACTTCCCGGGTCGCTGCGCGGACATCACGTTCTTCAAGCAGGGGGACGCGCCGCGTAAGCTCGGCACGTTCGGCGTGCTGCACCCGGACGTGTTGCGTAACTTTGAGCTGTTACATCCGACGTCGATCGTCGAGATGGACCTGGAGCCGCTGGTTTAGGTAGATGAAGCGAGTCCGAGAGATGACTTGAGTTGCTGCTTCTACATGGGTTGAACGACAGATGTGATGAAATCGATGGATGGATGGATGGATACATTCTGCATATGAGCTCTTTGCGAGTGTCTCTGTGTATGGTTTGCTGCTTTGATGGTAATGGCAGTGGCGAGGCTCGTTAACAATTTCATGCGCGTGTGTGAGCAGGAAGAGCAGGCATTCGAAGCGAGCACCTTGCTTCGAAGTGCAAAATTAGGCCTCGGTGCTAGGGCTCAGGGTCCACGCTTGTCTCTCTCTATCAATACACCACGCTTGGCTCGGTCATTAATGGGTGAGCTCTCATCGCCAGCAGATATATATCTGCGGTGCATTCGAGGAATAGGAGACTACCAAGGACGCCCACCCATCAGCATTATGCCGAGCAGCAAGACGGAAAATGGCGACGCACTGGACCGAGAGCTCGCGTCGCTCGCCGAGACCATCAGCCTGAGCAACCCGTTCACCTTTGGCCACAAGAGCGATTGGTGCGTCCAAGATTTATGCGCTTTGGATGCTCACATGTAGAAAGTTCAAGTTCGCCAAACTCATCACGACACCTGTCATGTTGATTTCTCATTCATTTCTCCAGGCAAACCGCAAAGAAGGTGAACGAAGTGACCGCAAAACTTGAGGGCGAGTACGCCAAGACGCTGCCAAAGACGTTTGTTCTGACAGAGCCGCGGCAGGCGAAAGGCGCGTTTGCAGTCGCAGCGAAAGCCGCGCGAGAGCCGATCCAGCCCATGCGGCCGAACCGACTGAGCGAGAATGGCGGGAACTCAGGCAAACTCTCAAAGGACCTGGGTCCCGATCCTCCTAGTGTCAACAACAATGCATCGATTGTCGTGGCTTCGAAAGCGCGCGTGCCGCTCGCGAAGCGGAGCCACATGGACGGTGTGCTGAGAGGCATCCCGGGCGAGTCTGGTCCCGTGCGCACGACCCAGACGAACGCGTTCGTGCATGACAGCGAGATGGACGACATGAACCAGCACAAGAACACGATTTACCACCGCAAGCGAGATGCGTACTCGGAGTACGTCGAGGCGCGCGCGCGCTTTAGCAAGATGCACAGTGTCAATTAGAAGGAAAAACACATCTGAGCTTTCAGAGAAAAGGGAGTCAACTCCATGCTTCAAATTGCGAAACTAAATACACTCTGAGACCTGGAGCTCGATTCACGTGTTTCAACAGATCTTTACAATTGTGAATGAAGCTTTATTCATCATCGTTGCTCTGGATTCCCTCTTCGCTATCGGAATGACCACCAGCGTCTCCGGTTCTGGCGTGATCTGATTGCGAACTCATTCCTACCGGGACGCTGATATCCGTTGCGAAGTCACCTCCAGTTTGAAAATCGGCGTCATCTGCGCGGCTTTCAGCGTCCTCCTGCTCCTCATCATCTCCACTCTCTTCACCATCTCCAATGGCTAGTTCCGCCTCTGCTTCTAGAACCGCAGCACTAGGATTCAGCTCCGAGAAAGGAAGGATCGACGCGAGCGACTCCATGTGCTCCAGCTACCACCATCAACGTCAACAACAACAATAGAAAGCAAGCGTTAGCACTCTGTCAATGCTAACCAGACACCTAGAAGTATGCAGTCAACGATGAATAATTTGTACCTGAGCTTGCGCCTGCGAAAGAGCGGCAAAGAGGAAATCCTGGTGCTCCTCCGACGCTTTCTTCTCCCGTGAACTCACGAACCGAGTCGCTGCTCCATTGATTGTTTTGCTCTCGTCTTCCTGATCACCCGCACAAGAGGTGTTCTTTTTGCCTCGTTTGGGCTTCTTCGCCTTCTTGGCTTTCTTCTTGGGACTAGCGTAGCTTTGGGTTGCCTCAGAACCTCCAAGACCTCCAGTAGTAGCTAATGCTCCTCCAAGTCCTTCAGTGTGATGGTCATCAACTCTATCGCCCTCCTCCACAGATTCACGAAGTCGAAGCACGATACTGTAGGGGCTCTTTGTAGACTTCCTCGCTGCCATTTGTTGCTCAAAGAGCTCTGGGAGCGCCCCCATGCTCTGACTTTTCCCGAATGTGCCGCCACCGCCATACTCGGTCCCAGTGGACAGTCGAAGCGCTGCGAGTTGTTGTTGCTTTGTCGTCACCTTGTGGTTCTGCTGCTGCTGCTGGTGTTTCTTGGTACTGGACGCCAAGCGGTTTGCGCTCTCGAGCATGTGGTGCAGCGGGTGACCGCGCTCCAGGTCTTTCTGCTGGTAGAGCTCCCTGAAGAATGTCTCTTCTCGCTGCTGAAGAGCGCTTGCACTACTCTGAATGCTGTTGTTCGATCCGAAGCTTCCACCCATCACAGTGGGCGACTCTCCAAAGTTCGCAGCGTGGATCTCGTCAAAGCTATCGATGCGCTGCGGCAATTGCGGCGCAGACGGCCAGCTTGATAGCGCGGTTTGCTGGCCCTTGATTCTTGTTTTGGTGTCGAAGTTGTTGTTATTACCATTTCTCTTCTTCTGTAGCGCGTCGGAGCCAGAAACTGGTTTCCACTCGGACGCCAGAGGCTTTTTCTCGCCCTTCGTCTTCACTGACGAAGCAGCCCCACTCGCATGAGCTCCTGCCGCAAGAGCCGCTGTCAGCGGGTCCAGCTGGTCGAGCCTCTTCTTGAGGTCCGAGAGCTCGCAGTGTGGCCGCAGGATCGCTGGCGCCGCCTGGCGGATTGAGTTCACTTCGAGCGATGTGGTCGTATAGTCCGAGTACACGAGGCAGCAGCTCTCGCAGACCGCGACGGGCTTGTGTAGGAAGATCGGGTCCTGTTGGTGGCGTTCAAAGTCCTCGACGCTGAAGTTCGGGTGCAGGTACTGGATCACGGGCGGGATCACCAACTCTTTCCTCGTGAGCGAGACGCCACTAGACGACAACGATGAAGAAGGGCTTAGAGCACCACTGTAGTTGTTAGTATCCCCTGTAAGGCTGTCACTGGCTTGATTGGCCTTCTTCTTGCTATTACTGTGGAAATAGGAGCCTTTTCCAAAGCACTGCAGGATCCCAAAGCCCACGCCGCCTGCTGCTTTCACTAGCCGCTCATCGGGTGGCCACTCGATCGCTGCATGCTGGTTTTCGTTCACTTGGAGCCTCAGAAAGCGCATGAACCGCTGGAAATGGTCGAGAATCGCCTTGTATGTCGTCGCCAGCAGCTTCTTTTGCTCCATCTGAAGTCCGCAGCTCATGCAGCGCACAAAGCCCAGGTGTTTGTCTTCTTTGTGGCTGTGGCTACTAGAGCTTAAGGCGTTGCCACTGCTGTTACTGGGATTAAGATGGCGGAACTGGACAAACTCTGGCACTTGGGCATCGTTCACAATGTCCAGCGGTCGGATTGGCGTGGCTTCGCCCGCGCTCATGTTCAGAAGCCGGAGCGATGAGCACCAGAGCAGCCAGAGCTTGTCGTCCGCGTCACTCTTCAGGTGCAGCACCATGCGTGAGATACGGTACTTGTGGTACGACACCTGGGTCACGTGGTCCACGATCTGCTCGCAGAGGATCTGCACTTCCCCGGGCAGCATTGCGCCTCTTACAGGCTCGGGTCGCGAGTGCATATCGGCGCCGTCGAACGTCACGCCCCGGTCGTAAATGCTAAAGCGCTTGTCGTAGACGTTCTTGAGGTTCACGCGGCGCTCGAGCAGGCAGATCTTGGGCGACCAGATCGCGCGGATCGTGGCGTTGCTCGTGCCTTTCGGGAGCACGAACTTTTGGAGCATGCCGTTCTGGGACTTTTCGCGCTTGTAGAGGAAATCGCGCAGCCCTTCCGAGTCAAAGTACTCGATCGTGGTCGCTGCATTCGAAGAACCTGGACTGCCTTGCTCGCCATTAGAACCGGAGCTGCTATTGCCAGTGAAGTAGATGTAGTAGGCGACGATGTCGCTCGCAGCGCGCTTCTTGGTGAACTCGTGCTCGATCTGGATGTTGTTGAGGTTGATCTTGGCTTTCTTCTTGATCTTGCCGGACTTGAGGCTCGTGAAGTACCACGCTGACGGCTGTGTGAACTTGTAGAGCACCGTGTGTGGGATGTAAATGCGAGGGCCAGCACCAAAGTCATCCTTGCACCAGAGGAAGTAGAAGAGGTTCTCGATTAGACCGTCGCCTTCGAGCGGTAGCGGTGTTGCCATGGGAGAATAGGAAGCTTGTGCTAGAGCCTTGTTCGGTCAATTGCTCATCACCAGGTTAGTTTGTGACCATCTCGACTTGGTTGAGCTCTTCGCCTAATAATATATTGCGAGAGGATGGACGACTTCGGTTTCGCGTCTCATAGCTAAGCTCAAAATTCATTCGCGCATATTTGAGTCTTTAGCTCTCATTGTCTTTCTCTAGTGCGCTCCAGAATGGCGAGCCAGCATCATGCGCAGATCACGCCGGGCTCTAGTGGCGTCCACTCCGCTGCTAGTGCTGCTGCAGTCATACGAGCAGCAGCGGTCACCGCAGCCTCCTCAAGCTCACAGCAAGTGGAAACCAAAGGCCAGGACCTCCAGCATGCCGTCGATT
The DNA here is from genome assembly GCA_038051095.1 of Globisporangium irregulare. NCBI lineage: Eukaryota > Oomycota > Peronosporomycetes > Pythiales > Pythiaceae > Globisporangium > Globisporangium irregulare. The sequence continues at coordinate 86,148 of JALBZZ010000024.1, forward strand.
TCTACCAAAAGGGCATGGAGATCGTTCACAGCGCGACGACCCACGACGACTACTGCCGCGCGATCGAGCACCTGAGCTTGGCGATCGCGATCCGCAACACGCAGCCACGCTTCTTCCTTGCGAGAGGCAACGCGTTCCGGTCAATCAACGAGTACGAGCACGCGGCGAAAGACTACGGCATGGCCATCGCGCTCGACGACCGCAGTCCACTCTACTTTGCAAACCGAGGCGTGTGCTACCGGAAGCTCAGCCAGCCGATAGCCGCACTGGAGGACCTCACGATCGCGATCGAGATGGACGTGAAGAAAGGACACCACTACTTTAACCGCGCGCTTGTGCTCTACGAGTCCGGATTCTACCGCGAAGCAGTGGTCGATTTTACGAAAGCGCTCGACGAAGGCGCCACAGGGGCGTCGGGCGGCGGGATTGGCACGCGCATCGAGTATCGCGCGCTCCAGAACCGCGGAAATTGCTACCGCAAGCTGGGTAACCTGGTCAAATGCATCGAAGATCTGGAGAACGCGATCAAGATCGACTCGCGCAATTCGACCGGCTTTAGCTCGTTGGCGCAGGCTTTCTATGAAAAGGGCGACTTTGACAACGCCATCGAGCAATACTCGCGCGCGATCGAGCTCAACAAGGCGAACGCGTCGTATTACAGCCATCGCGGGCTCTGCTACTACCGCAAGGGTGAAAAGTTTGCGCGCCAATGCCTCGCAGACTTCAACAGCTGTGTGAAGTTGGATGGGAAAGACTCGCAGGCGTACTTCTATCGAGGTTCCATGCGGCTCTGGCTTGCACTCGAGCTGCTCGTGGCGAACGCGGCTACAGGCAAGCAAACAGCAGCTGCCCACACTGGGGCGACACCAGGCCCGACAATTTCCACTGGAGTAGTTCTAAATACTGGTGGTGCTGCAGCAAAGTCTACTACTGCTTCATCAACAGTGTCGCTGTCTTCGCAGGATATCGCAGCCGAAGCGAACGGAGGTCTCAGCATGAGCGCATTGGGGTTCCTCACTGCGGAAGAGCAACTGGAAGCCGCGTTCTTGGACATCGAGATGGCGTGGACGCTCTGTCCCACGGGAACGCAGTACCAAATCGGTATGGCGATGATCGCTCAGCTCAAGAAGCGTTACCGGGATGCAAGCGCGCTCTTCCACGAAATCAGTCTCGCTGACCGTACGAATGTTGTGGTGAAGTACCATGCGGCACTCACGTGGCAGATGCTCGATGAGCACGAGAAAGCGTTGGTGCTGCTAACTGACGCGATTGACGCACTCCCGGACGAACCGCTTTTCTACGAAGCGCGCGGACTGTTTTTGCAGGAATTGCGTCTGCATGCGCTCGCGATCAAGGACTTTACACGCGCGATCGAGCTCGACCCTGGGAATCCAGCAAACCTGTACTTCCGCTGCGAGAGCTTGCTTCGACTGGAGAAGTTCGCGGAAGTTGTCGAGGACGCGACCAGAGCGTTGAGCCAGGGGTACACGACCGACTTGAGCGTCTACAACGCACGAGGCATGGCGCATCGAGGGCTCGGCGAGTATGAGCACGCGCTTCAAGACCTAAGTGTGCGGGACATGTGCGCTATCGAACTGAGCAACGAGCGTGCAATTCACTGACTGATCTTTGTGTGCTTGACAATCGCGGCAATAGGTATGCCTCTCTCAAGCTCCAGGCAACGACATCTTTCGCTTCCACCGCGGGATTTGCTACATGGAGTGCGGTCGCTACGCAGATGCGATACCGGACTTGCACGCAGCGGTGAACGCCAACCCGCACGACACAAAGTCAGTCTTTAGACCAAACACCTTGCCATGCAAGCTCTGAAATACCCCTTGGAGATGACCACCTTGTCTGTGCGTTGCCAACTTTGACTAGAATGTTGTACTTCATTGGGCTCTGCTACTACTACGAGAAAGAGCTGGGTGAGTGCCGGAAGTCCATGCAGCTCGCGCTCTGCAACGACCCTCCGAGGGACATTCGCCCAGACTTGTACGTGTGCCACTCGCTGCTATGGTATTGCTTTGGAAACCTTGCCAGTTCATCTCAGTGACGAGGTGTCGGGTATTCATGCATGGCAGGTTCTACCACATCGGGCTGTCGTGTGCGCTTGAAAATCTCAACATTGACGCCATCGAGAACTTCACAGCAGCACTGGAGCACTTGACAGATCTCGAACCCTCCAACGACGGTGCCTCTGACGAGCTGGTACTCTCGTCTTCAAAGCTGCTGTCAACCCAGTTGCTGTACATCCACGAGCGTGCAAAGGCGCTGCAGCTTGAGAAGTACTACGATGAAGCCATCGACGACTTCAATTTTGTCACCCAGCACAATCCGAACAACGCGCACGCGTATTTCCGAAGAGCCTTTGCGCACAAGGCTCTAGGTCGCCTTCTCGAAGCGGCATCAGACTTTGAGACCGCCAAGCTCTTGGACCCCACAAATCTTCAACTGGTTGTCAACTACAAGGAGATTAGAGACACCGAGTGCATCATCCTGTGTCCGCCAGGTGAGGAGAAAGTCTTTTAACAGCAAAAGAAAGGAAGCTTGCTCGGATTGATTGGTATTCGCTCTTGAGTTTCAGACCTTGAACAGTCACACAGTCATTGCAGCTCGCTCATTCGCAATCTGTCGCCAAGGAGACACCATGACCGCTCATCCTGAACAGCCGCCGCTTTCGTTGGGGTTTCTTCTTTCCAGGCGACTGGTTGACTGCACAGATACGCTCTTCGCTGATATTGCTCCTGCTGCCGAAAGAAGACGCGCGCGGTTGTTATGGGGAATGCTTGTGGCTGCTGTAGCTGGATCTGTCCGAGTGGGCATGGCTACGATAAAGACGGCAAGCACAGCAAGACGGTGCTGCTAGATGAGGAGAACACCTGGTTCGAGCAGGATACAGTGCCGCTCGTTTCTGCGCGATACGACAACGATGACATCGGATCGGACTGCGTCGTCACGAAGACCGTCGTGATGCGATCTCCGCGCGCGGCCACTGCCGCAGCGACATCGTCGGGCTTGAAGTCGCTCACCAGCAAAGCAGCAACTCAACGCGAGGCGTCGAAAACAACTGGGAGCTCTAGAAGCTCCGGTCGACCCGGAAAACTCACAAAGCCGCCATCGAGGGGATTGATCTGCATTGACGAGTCTGATGACGAGAACGAGTCGCACACCAGGGCGGTGCACGTCCAGAGCAAGAGAAAAGAGTCGCATGAAGAACGACATGTTGAGCGGTCGAGCTCCGTTGAATCCGTTGGCAGCCATGGCTCAATGAGCTCGCAATCGTCGTCTTCTTATCTGACTGCGTCGAGCAATTACGTCGTCGTTCAGCAAGAGGAGACTGCCGAGAGTGGAGAGCGTTATCGTGAAGAATCGGCGAGATGTGTCCATGATGAAGACGACCGCGAGACCAGTCAACCTTCGTCGCCAAAATCACCGTCGAAGGGCTCAAAGACCCTAGGATCCCCAAAGAAACCAAGATACGGTCGGAAGAATTACCGCGCGAATTCCGGTCGCAAGAAGACCGAATGAGCTGCATGGTCGTCTGGCGAAAGATTAGTACCGAGATGCGAAAGTCAGCATAAAACCACACACATAATACACGCATGCACTTGCCTCATTCTTCTTATCCTCAACTGGAAGCCTCTCTTCGCAGCTTCGCTCAACGCAGTTGGTGGATATGCACAACTTGCCTTGCCAATAAACAATTCTACTTATTCTGTGGGATCGCTTGGATGTAGTTTAGCAGACGCCGCTCCGAGATACTGCCATCTAGACCTGGGATGCCGCCACCCGCTTCACTGGACACAAACTTGAAAATGGGTTCATCGCACTCAAAACCACCAAGGTTGTACAGTGCCTCGGTCGGCGTATAAATCACTCCATCAACCTCATGCGTCACGCTCTTCACAAACTTCTGCAACAGAAACTCGGTCTTCACCAATCGAAAGTGGTCTTTCATGCGCACACGGAAGGGTTCCTTCGAGTAGTCAAATGATTGGTCCTATTGAGAAAAATAACACCCGCGTGTCAGAAAATTTGCACCACAAAGCAGTGTCTCCATAGCGGATTTCTCACTTACATTTTTCCGCGCCAAAATCACCTCGTTCTGCAAACACTGTAAACGCTTCTCTAACTTCTTTTGCCAAATCGGAGTGCCGTCGATGAAAACGATGTCGAACGCCAAATACCGGGATACCTTCGTGCCTTGATCTTCGTCTTCCACAATGATTCCATCGATTAGAGTGTTCACTTGGCTTTCGATCTGCATTTCATCCATCAACACATATCGCACCACACTATGAGCACAACAGTTGTGAAGTACCGCAACATTGTAATTCCATCGTACCGGTGCTCTCTTGCGCGGAAACTTCATGTTGACTTTTGTGAACGTCATATCGCGGGACACGACGTAGGTGCCATACTTGGACACAAAGATCAGGCACCGGCGGCTGAAAAAGCACATGGATATTAGAAATCGCTCAACTTTCATGTGGCAGACGAAGGCAGACAGACTTACCCTCTCGCTCTCCAGGTGACCAAATAATTCTTGGTTAAGCAACCCTTCTGGTTAAACGCTTGTTCGGCCACATGCGTAGCAGTCAGTGGAATAGTCTACATAGCAAACAAACAAAAGCCACGTCAGTACAATCAAAGCAGAGCAAAATAAGACCTCAGATCAATTTTACCTCGCAGCCTGGGAATCCTTCATGCCCTGTGAGTGATTCCAATGCTTTCGTGACGTTCGAGTGCTCCTCGGACGACGTATCGACGGTCTCTCCAAATGAAAGCGGCTCAACTTCATCCATCCACGAACGGATCTTTCGACGCTTGGCAGGACGCGAGTTGATATCCGCACGATCTGGCGGAATGTAAAGAGGAGGCTTGTAAACTGGAGGCGGGGGCGTGTAGGTAGGTTTTCCATTGCCAACCGGTGTGGTCGCTTGGGGTCTGGCTAGCATGGCTTTCTCTTTTCGCACAAACTTGTTCGCTTGATCTTTCTCCGTCAGAATCTCCGATCCAATGGTGTCGGTCTTGCTCTTCTTGCTGCCACTTGGATCCCATTTTGGGGGTGCTGGGCAGGTGATACGCGTTGCCGAAGACAGAAGCGTGCTGAAGTACTTTCGATACAATGCCTGTTGAAAGAGACGTTCAAAAAAGTCAACGCTATGGAACGAAATGATTACCAAGATCGCTTGAAAAACGTTTCCACTTACCTCCAAATGGTACTGCGAGTAAACTCCAGGTGGCGACGACGATACATATTCGCTAAGAGCAGCTTCCAGGTTCATACCGCAGTACTCGACCAGATAACTGCAGCATCAAAGGCATAACGCATCCGTAATCGTGTCAGATTAGGCTCAGCGCGCATGTGGGATTTCGCATAATTCATTCGCGGGTACGGCAAAAAAGACGCCGGTCTTACCTGACGACCAAGAACCCCACAAAGCTGTATCCAGTTGCTCCGTACACCGCGATGTCCATGTCTTTATTCTCGCCAGCTTTGTGCTTCTCAATGGCAGCGAAGAAGGCAGCAACCATCTTCTCGTCGTACGATTGGCGATCACTTTCGGCAACATCTGCAAGGACCGAGGCAATACGAGGCATATTAGTCCAAGTTCCAATCATAGCACAGTTTCATATAGCATGAGAACGCTTGCTTACCTTCAGGTACAGCGACCTTCAGCTTCACATATTCCACTTCCCAATCATCCCATTCTCTGCGAGTTGACAAACAGCAATGATATGAGTGCGTCATTCTATAGACACTAGAGTGGCAATGCAACACAAGTGTTGCCTTACTTTGGGTCATAGAGGAATGCATCCCCTCCTGTGGCGTCAATCACGGTGCCGATGCTCACCACTGTGCCAGATCGGGAGTCGGCGATCAATTTCTCCATCAATGCCGATGGCGTAACGACTCTTTGTTGGGAGAAGTGAATCTCATACCTACAGCACACACACAATCAAGCAAGCGTCAGAAATCCCATTCCCCAAGACCAATTGCATTTATGCACGTCCACAAACAACACGCATGCACATCATCACCACTAGCATCAACACAAGGCGCACACCAACACGACTGTCAAAAACGTACAATGATGAGAGTGGGCATCGAATCGGGAGAATGCGCGCAGTTGGCACGATCTTCATGTGGGTCGGCGTCTTCTCATACGCGCTCCACTGCTCGGGGCTCTTGTGCAGTAGTTTGCGCTCGCTTGCGCGCTTGCTCTTGCCGCTGCTGCTAATGCTGCTACTGACGCCGCCACTGCTGCTGCCATTGAGCAGCTTGGCGACCGGGATCTTTGCCGCAAGCTTCAGTTTGGCAGCGATTTGCGCGCGTGCAACTGCATCGTCTGTCCCGACCACTGTGGGAGCCGCCGCATCACTATTTCGTTTGCTCCCTGCGCCGGCCATGGATGAACGAGCGGGCGGATGTGGGTAGGTGGGTGAGTCGATCGTCTGGCTGTCTGTCTGTCTATCTGTCCTGTGTGGCGTGTAGATACTGTAGTCGGTGTTCGCTTGGTGGTGCAAATTGGTATCTGTCTGTCACCGCCGCCCGCCTCTCCTCAAGCGTGAAAGCGTGTGGGGCGGAAGGAACGCGTGTGCGACTGCGATTGCGCGCGCGGCCTTTTCGAAAATACTATGAGAGTTTGTATAGTCACCCGTATTTTGGAGCGCGGCAAAACTGGAGAAGAAGAACGAGCGAGCGAGCGAGCGAGCGCCGCCACCATCACTCTGAAAAGGGAAAGTCATAAAAACCTCAATAGAGTAATAAAAAACCTCGAAAGGGATCCTTCTATAAAACCTCATAGAAAAGGCTTTTCATTTAGTACCGGTACATACCTCTGGGTCATTGGGATCATACAAAATCTCTGATAAACTTCAAAACGTGCAGCATCCAAAGAGCCAGACCGTGAGTGGGATCTAAAGTTTATTGTCCCACCTTTCGACCGATACAAAAATCAAGATCGCTCTATAGGACAGGTTTGCGAAAAATCCTCAAATAAGTATGTTTAATAGTGAAATTTCCAAAGTCCGTTTCAAAATGAGTTGAAAGCAGCATGAGTTTCATGCTTTCTCTGACCTCCAGGTCAGAGTTTTAGTAATAAAATGTTTTAATGTAGCAATATAACCCTGAAAAACATTTTAGTGGGAGATGATAAGATCATTTGTAACTAAAGGTGTCAGTTGTCGTCAGCGTTTTAAAACAGCGTGAACGTTGCAATTCAGTTTATCAGCTACAAAGAGAAAAGTAAGTGGTCCAAGAAGAAATGGTATCTCAGCGAATGTGTACCTTTCCTCCACGAGGGTATCTGGCGGCTGATGTTAACTTGGAAGGGCGAGTACTCGATGTCATGGTACAAGAGGCAAAACCGCAGGCGTACACGGCAATCGATAAGGAGGAAGGATGGGAAGACGATCCCTTCCGCGCAACCCCACATCAATTGTCGCTCTGCAGCCACAAAAAATACTGCCTACCACATCGCAGCGGTGACTCGCTGCAGCGACCGCAGGTGGACGCCGTCGCAGTTTTGCGTTCGTGCTATCACTGCCAAGCGGTGGATCTCAAGAACCTCGTCAAGACTGTGCCGGCGCGAATCTTACGCGCGCCATTGCCCGCCATCCAGGAAGCATCCCCGCGTCGGTGATCGTCACGCTGACGGAGGGGACGGCGCTTCAAGTATACCCCGCTTATTTTGTCGAAATCAAGACTGCAGCAGCGAAAGTGATGAATCTCCTCTAATCATGTCAGTGTATTATATTTAGAGATGACCTACTTCATTGCGGTGTGGGTTACTCCGTGGAGAACTACCGTCTCCATAACTATCTTGCTTTTAATGATCCGTTGTGGGTTGCAGACACTGTGATGAACGCCCTACCCAAAGTATGCAGCTGGACATGCAAAAGAAGTCGACCTCGTCGGACGCAGTTCGACAGCATCGACGCAAGTGCCACACCAACCCAAAAGCGCCTAAAAACGTCGAAACGCGTCGAGCTCGTGAACAAAAGAAGTGTCCATGTGCCTTGTGCACGGGCACCAGTTTTATCGGGGGTAGATTGCAAGCCCACATCTTCCGTTACCACAAAAAGTAAGATGCACATATTGCGCTATTGCGCTAAAGCTAAAATGAAATTAGGAAGTGTCTGGCTATTGATAAGGTACTATAGAAAAGATCCTGTGTAAGTACGGTCATGTCTGGCTATTGATAAGGATGAGACCGGTGATAAGGAGTTCGGTTAGTTGGCTGACTGTTCTGTACCAACAAAGTTTTCAATGAAGTCAGTGCTGAGTAAACAAGAGGAAAGTTTCACAGTGAAATTTCCGAGATCATTGTTAAAATGAGAACGGTATGATTTTATCCTATCTGTGACCTATACAGAGGGTAAAATCATGTTGTTCTCATTTTAAAATGGATCTACGAGGTATAGATTCAACAATAATGTGTATTTGACTGTTGCGATACAACTAAAAAATATTTAGTGTTAATTTTTGTGCTAATACCCTAAAAAAAGGTATTTTAGTGTGGATTTCGTGTTGATCCATCCCAAACTTTTTGAAAGGGCGGACCAACGAGCCTCTCGCGCCTTTTCACAGAAAGGCTCTGAGAAGAAAAAAATGCAGCGGGTGCAACTCCATTGTCCCTGCCTGCTCCTGCGTCGGGGGGCATCGCCCGCATCCGTGCGATAATGGACTACTCGTCCATGAGCCACCGCAGTAGCACTGCACAAAGCGCGTCGGTCGCGCCGATCACCGCGCAGTACGACGACGACCCGGCCATCGGCCCACAGGCTGCGCGGTCCAAACGTCTCGAGCGTCAGACTTTCGGTGGCGGTAACACCAGCAGCAGTGCGCCGTTTGCCTTCGCGCCGTCTTCTTCTTCTCTGTACGCAGACGATGCCGCAAAGCTGGATGCGAGTAGCTATGTGCGATCTCAGCAGCCTGTTGAACATGGAGCTGCTGGTTCAGCGTCCAAGACGCAGGCGCTTCAGCGATTTCTGTGCGCACCAGCGGCGAATTGCCACCTGCAGATCGCAAAGCTGCAGGACGAAAAGGAGTTCTTGACCAAGTACGTCGAGCGCATTTTGAACCAACTGCGCATGCTGCTGCAGAAACACGGAGAGCTGGAGAAACTGAAGTCACTCACAGATTCGCAAGTGCTGACGGAGCAGTATGAGCGCATGGCAGCAGAGAACGTGGGCGACGAAGATTTGGATGGCAATGGTGGCGAGCACCAGGGAAGGGTAGATCGACTCGCACCGTGGCTCACCTCGCAAGAGTACACGAACCCGCTTCTGCAAGCGTACGACCTCAAAATCTACGAGCTGGTACGAGTTCGCTAATTGTTTGACTCGTGTGTCCTAACTAAAAGACGTCTATAGGTTGCTGCATCGACAGCACAGATCTTTTTGATCGGCAACGCTGACATGTGCTGATAATTTTTATTCGTAGGAGCGAAACGTGGATGAGAACAAGAAAGCAATGGATCGCATTGTGGCTCGCGCTGAGAGCCTCGCAAAGGAAAACACATCATTGAGACAGTGAGTAGAGTACCATTGTCTTCTTAAGCGCATGTCGTATCCATCAGAAACGCGATTAATGTTGACTGCGCGTTTCGGAAACACAGAGAGATGGAAGCTGAGGCTGAGAAGACGATGCTGCGCGCGCAGCACGAGCCGAAGGAGCTTCAATTTGGGAACCACGACTTCAGCATGGTGCATGAAAACGGGGAGTACCTGGGCGAGATCAATGAGCGCATTGATGTGCTCATGTCGGTGAGACAAATTGCGTAACTGGGCGTATCTACAATTGTTTAGATTGACCACCCTCGCATTTTCTAACAAAATGGCGATTATAGGAGAACAACATGCTGATGGAGCAGGTCTCGCTCCAGGATGACGAGCTGAATACAATGCGAAAAGAGCTCCAGGACCGGGACCAGCAGCTTCAGATCATGGGGCAAAACTTCAATCAGGCCACACTCGCACTCCAGGAGCTCCGCGACTCGTGTGAATCCATTCGTGATGAAAAAGCGCGTTGTGAGAACCAGCTTCAGCAGTACGCAGCCAGGATAGCGCATCTGGAGAGTCAACGGGAAGGGCTTGGCCAACAGACAGAGGTGTTGCAAGCTGAGCGAAGAAACCTGGAGAGTCAAATGATCGAGTACGAGTCATTGCTGAACACTGTCAAGAAAAACACCGAGCGGAAAGACGAGACGTTTTCAAATCGGTATCAAAACGTGTGTGCACGACTGCGGGAGCTGAACAGTGTGATCGAACACAAGGAGCGGGCAATCGATGAGCTGGAAGAGAGGAACCGAACGCTTCAGGTTGACCTGGAATCTGCGCGTCAAGACTGTGAAGGCATGCTGAACGTCCTCAACAGCATGGAGAAACAGCTTACCCAGTACTGCAATCGAGAAGACTCTGTGGCAGAGGTATGTGATAATTGATTGGTCTGCTCGATTCGATGGTGACTGACGCCCGCTGGTATTGTCTTCTTGCTTTGTGAGCGTAGCTCGAGTCGGATTGCAAAGCGAGAGTCGAAGAAATTATTCTTGAAAAAGAACAGGTTCAGTGGACAATGCTAGCATGGGGCGTATTGCAGTTTGAAAAAGCAATCTGTGCTCATCTGTTTTGTCTTCTCATGTGTAGATTGACGCACGCGAAACGCAGTGCCGACGGGAGATTGCTCGCCTGCTCGAGAGGCTGAAACAGCAAACTGCGGAGCATCTGAAGGCTCAAAGTGAGATTTTGAGCACAAGCAAACGGAAACACGAGGCTGAATTGCACGCCAGGGAGGAAGAGGTCCGAATACTAACCTCGGAACTGGCGCAACTGCGGGTTAAACTGGTAAGCACACACAGTGTGGAAGGTTTACATGAAGCTTTAGGGCTTGACTATACTGACTCACACTGTGGTGTTTACAGGAATTTACAACTCGAAGCCAAAAAGAGGCCGAAAAGAAGCTTTTGGACTCTGTCCGCCGGTCCAAAGAAGTGTCTGACGTGTTTGAGGTATGCCTTTCAGATATGCACCGTTTCTCTATTTCAATGCGATGGATATTCAAGTGAAATTGATTGCCGAATGTGCAGAAAAAGCTGCGGCAATTCGAAGAGAGAGTAAATGCTGCTGAAGAAGCAAAGGACTTGGTGAGGGTTTGCATTTGTGAGAAGACGTGAACAAGCCTCCGTCTAACCTGATTTGAATGCATACAGTCGAGCCATCTTGAAGCCGAGCACCTTCAGAAACTGCGGACAAAAGAAGATGAGCTGGTGAAGCTGCGCAACGAATACAGAGAACGCACGCAGGAATTAAACGTAAGAGGCGCTTGTTATGCGAGATGATCATCACAGTTGCATCACACTCACTCTTCATTCTTTGCAGGAAAAACTGAATTCGTTGGAGAGAGAGGTCGAGATGCGCCGAACGGATGCTCGTGAACTGAAAGAGGAAACGGAGGAGAAAAGCCAGAAAATTCAAATGATCAATGATCAGCTCCAGAAAGTGAAAGCTGACTGCGCGAGTCGGTTTACGAGCGAGCTCGAATCGATTCACAAACAAAATCGAGAGCTGAAGGTTCAGGTCTCGGAAATGGAATACAAGCTCTCTCAAGCGAGAAAAGAGTCCACCGCAGCTATTGAAGCGTCCAGAGGCGAGCGCGAGCGCGCAGAAGTGAGACTGATCGCTGAAGTGGAGAGCTTGAAAGGAAGGATCTGTTCTCTGAAAGAAGAGCGAAACCGAATCGAAAAGCTCTGGCAAGGAGCCGATTCTAAATGCTCGGTCTACTCGCTGCAAATCCAGCAACTGACTCGAGACCTCGCAGAAGTGAAGGAAGTATTGGTGGAGCGCGAGCACGCATGTGAGGATGCTGATCGGAGAGTTTCGGAGCTCAGTTCCCAGCTTACGATTGCACTCTCGAAGCAGCAGCAATTCTATCGCCAGGAGCGCGAGATGAGAACATCCGTCGAAAGACTGACGATCGATAAAACGAGGATGGAGCGAGAAGTCTCGGTGAGTTGAGCAATTGACAAGACTGTTTGGGTTGCTGATGTTCTTCCCTCTGTACGTTGATACTAATCATGTTATTTTATGTGTTTGTAGCTATGCCGAAAGAAACTGGACGAGTATCGAGGAGCTTATACGCCCCTCTCTCACTCGTACAGTCAAAGTCGGATCGATCCGATTGATCGCAGACCTTCGTTGTCAGATTCGCGCGCGCGCCACTCCATGTACAACCCTGTCGAAAAGCCGACACCACAGTCAGATGTTCTCTACCAAGTGCCATCGTAAAATCCACCGAATACAACAGACTTGGAAGGTCTCCGCAAAACGGACATCTTGGCATTTCGGGTATTTCTTACCGGCTTTCTCTACCTGGCACATGATTGCGAACATTACTTTGAAAAGCAGAGACTTGAGTTTGTTCCTCCGAATCCGAACGAGTTTGTGAGCACAGCGCGCAGCTCCTTCTCTTGCGGTTGGTTTGGAACGTAGTTGAGCGTGAACTCCTCAGTCGTCTTGTTCAAGTTGAGTGTTGGCGGCATTACATTCTATGTAGGTATACATCGCAATCCGTCAATCAAAGCAAGTTAGCCAAGAAGTCAGAAAGCCCAAGAGAAAGCAAACAAAGCAAGCGCAAGAGCGTACATGGTGGAGGGCTTTAATTGCAAAGATGGCTTCGACAGCACCCGCTGCACCGAGCAAATGTCCAACAGCTCCCTAGTATTGAATTCAAGAGACAAAGAATGACACAAGAAGTCGGTTTGTGAGCATTGGAATTCGGATCCAAAAGCAAACAGGTGACAACGGCATCAGCGAGCGCCTGGGTAGAATAGAATACATGCCTTCGTCGACGAGAACCCGAGATTCTGCGCGTATTCGCCAAAGAGCTCCTTCACAGCCGTATTTTCAGCCCGATCGCCAAGTGGCGTCGACGTCGCGTGCGCGTTGATGTAGCCGATGTCCGCAAACGTGAGTCCTGACTGAGCAATCGCAGCTCTCATTGCGCTGCAAGAAGCATTTGGTGACACCATGCCAAGCAACTATCGTGAGAACCTCGTAAATCCATCAGCCAGGAACCAACCAACCGCATTGATGCACACGTACCGTCTCGCGCCGTCGCCATTCTCGGTCGGCGCAGTCATGTGGTGGCTGTCTCCGCTCAGTCCGTAGCCGCGCACCTCCGCGTAAATGCGAGCGCCGCGCTTCTTCGCATGCTCGTACTCTTCCAGGACGACCACGCCTGCGCCTTCGCCCATGACAAAACCATCACGTTGCGAGTCGAACGGGCGAGACGCCTCGGCAGGACGGTCATTGAACTATTATCGTCATTCATGGGATAGCAATCGTGAGCTGGTTAGTGATGTCTGGTGTTAGTTGCAGTGAGCGCATGAGTTAAAATACCTTGGTCGACAGAGCCTGGGATCTCAGAAATCCGCAAATGGAGATCTCGTTGATCGACGACTCGGTACCGCCGGCGACCATGACATCTGCGTCTCCGTGGCGGATGAAGCGGAACGCATCGCCGATGCTGTGGCTCCCAGTGGCGCACGCCGTCACGCACGAGTGGTTGGGTCCCTATGCAACATTGAGTAAATCCACGAGCCAGACATTTAGCCTTTGCTGCTCATAGGTACGGAAAGAGATGCACTATAAAGACGAGACGCCGCAAACGGACCTTGAGTCCATGCTCGATGCTGATGTGTCCAGCGGCCAAGTTGATCAGGATGCGCGGGATGAAGAAAGGAGACACGCGGCGGTATTTCTACAGGAAAGGCACACATACAAGCAATTTTAACGCATGAATCCATCGATGCTCCTCGTAACGGCTTATGCGCCAGCAACATGGTAAGAGACACAATATAGTGTACCTTTTCAACAATCAATTGGCCCACGTCGACGATCTCCTGGGTGTTTCCGATCCCAGCGCCAACGCAAACGCCCTGCGGTATTCCAATTACACACAACAAATGCACTCAACGGTATCAGACAAATCCCTTTTCGATGTATCGCAGCGTGCTGCTGCACATAGTAAAGAGAGACGCACCGCTCGCTCGCGCTCTTCGTCCGAATTTGGCGTCCAGCCAGAGTCCAGAATCGCTTCCTTTGCTGCAAAAGACATCCACCGACACGCGTCACGTGTAAGCACTCATACAGCATCACCCACTCAACAGCCATTCGTAGCAACAAGCGCAAAGAAAATCGCACCCGCGGCGAGAGCGAACGCGATGAAGTCGACGTCTTGGCTGCGCAGGTTCTTGGGGTTCGCCCAATCCTTGGCTCGGAACACGTGCTCGCCGTCCCCACGCGGCACTTGGCCTGCAACCGTGCACGCGAATCCCTCGGTGTCGAACTTGTCAATGGTCTATGTGGGCGTCACGTAGTAGCCACATACAGAGATATGAGGCGAAGGTGAGTACATAGTACATATACAATATACAGAGCGATGGATCTAATAGTTACGCAATGTTGTCTCATGTGAATCCTCTTTCTCACCTTGATGGCGCTCTTGGAGCTCAAGAGCGCGTCCCACGAATGCTGTAGGCCGACGCCGAACGGCGTCACAGCGCCCAGACCAGTGACGACGACGCGGCGCGTTGGCGCGGGTGGGGGCGGCGCGAACGCCAACTGCGAGAGCCCGCGCAGTCCGCGTTCAGAGCTGCCACTTCTTGCTGCCGATCTTGAGAGCATTCTTGATCTTGGAAATGGAATGAAGTGCATGGCTATCAAACAGGCTGCCTTGATGTCATAACTATTTGCTCCATACCTTTTTACTCCAATACATAATTATGCTTCAAAGGAGTATGCAATTGAATGGTATTTTTGGCAACTAAAAACGACAAATTCGCCAGCTGCGCACGGGCCACGGATGTCTCGTGCGAGTCGGTTATTCACGATATCCTCACAATCTCCTAGTCTTCAGGTTTGTCCGAGTGATTCGCACAAACCTCGCTCACACAAACTAGCGCCCGAATCAGCCAGAGCTAAAAATGAAAGAAGGAGAGGGATAAGGAACAGTCTGTCGAGCCAAAGTCTAGGTTGGTCGAGTTGGTAAGTGGATGCATTCTCTAGTTCTTGCAGCCCCGCTGGACGAACAGCTCGTCTTTGTTCGCCCTCAATGGCTCTGGCTGCAGTTCTCCACAAGGCTATCTGCGCGTACGAGACAACCCAGGTGAAGCTCCAGGGCCAGTACTTGGTCGAGTGGCTCCGCGACTTCAATGCCTACTGCGCCAAGATCAGCAACCTGCGGATCCTCTGGGTGCTGGCTAGCATGCCACTACCCTGTCTCGTGCTCATCTCTCTCATTGACCTCATCCCGACGCAGGAGCCAGCAAAAGGACTGAGCCACAGCGCGCTGTTCTTCGTCCGCTCCGCGATCGTTGGCTTCGTGGTCACGTGAGATATTCTCGTGGAGTTTTGACGCTTCGCACCGAGTTTCGCGATGAGTCTCTCGACAATCAGGATCACGGCGCTCGCAACGTGCACGACCGCGGGCTACGAAGTCTGTCTCGCACACCTTATCGCGCACCCGCTGTCGTTCTCGATCATCCTGAGTGCGCCAGTCCGAATGATCACGATTGGGATCATGTTTACAACCTGGTGTGGCAAGCTGTTCTAGCGAGACCGAGCGGTGCGCCAAGAGCTCCTTGCGACTCATGACCGGCTCATCATGCAGATCTTGCTCATCATCATCTATCCCCTGTACAACTTTGCGTTCCAAAACTTCGGGTGTTTGACTTAGACCGCGTTTACACTGCTGCTTTCGTTGATCAAAGTGTGTACTAAGAGCATGATCACGCACGCTTTTCGCAAGATAGAGGACGTGAAGCCCGAGATGGTGATCTTCAACTGCGAGATTTCCACGCGCTCTACATGGCGGTGTGTATCCAGAGCGCTCGGTCGGGATATACCACGATGGCGCTCATGGGGTGTGCTTTGTGCAGTTCCTGGCCTCGATACTGGACGTCCTGGGTATGCTGCGGGCGATCACAGCGCTTCAAAGGCATCTTGGATCAGATTTACCAGGTCACATGCTGCTCAACACACCTGTTGTCGGTTCTTCTTCTCACCTCACGATGATCGAGCCGGCGCTTTACATTTCGGACCACAACGATGGCATCCGTCGGTACCCAAGTGTCATCGCCGTCGCGCGAAAGATCGACGTGTTGGTGAAACGCAGCGGTACGGCTCGCCTACCGACTGGGAGGTGGTCCGGGCGGTCGAAGCGTTCAGCGCGGATACTCTCCAAGACGCAGATCTTCTCAATGTCTAACAAGCAAAACAATACTAGTACGTCGCTGGCGGCAACCGGTGTGAGGGACATTGACATCGCGAGCGATCCCCATGAACGAGGGCCTTCAAGAGTGTGGCTGCTTCCAACTGCCGATGCACTTCCAGCGACAGCAGTAATACCCCAAAACTAGGAGTGCGAGCCCTCACCAACTGAAGTAGGACACAAAGTTCCTCAAAGCCGCGATGTAGTATCAGTAACTCCCATCCAGATGATGGTCGCGAAGGTCAAGTACGTGTAGCAAATCCTGCAGCTACTGCACTTGGCCAAGTTCGTGCTTCTGATCGAGTTCATGGAAGTGGTGATCCCGTGATCTACTGTCAGTACTCTTTCTCCGTGTTTAGCTGTGTCGAATAGTGAATACCTACCTGGCTACCTCTTATTGGCTCGGCCATCTCTGTCTACCTTTGAAGCCACTACCCAGGTGGCTACCTCGTCGCAGCGTTCAACCTGCCGAACCGTAACCACTACGCGCTCTTCAAAGGCGTTGAAGATCATGAGATCAGGTTAAAATCGTCGATGTGCTACTCTACACACTGCTAGAGTTCACTTCGTTTGTGGTACTGGCGACGACGCTGCAGTACAAGACTCGAGTGTCGATGCTCCATCAAGTGGCATTTGCGATCGAGTCCCAGTGGGGCCACGTACAGGTGAAGATCCTCGTCTGGATGGTGTTCATGATCCAGCTGCCGCTCGAGCATTTCGGTACAGTATGCCCCTGCTCTGTTATCAGCCGGGTTGGGATACTGAGAGGTTGAGACACTGATGATACGTTTACCACTTCCATTTGTGTTGCTTGCTGTAGGCGCAAATCCGACATTCAGGTTCGAGTGGATGAGGAGAACCTGAATGGTCTGCCAATCCAGTCTTATAAAGATGAAACCGAAGAGCTGCTTTGGCGTGACAGATGTGGACTGCCTCTGACCACAGTGGCACAGGTTGAAGATGCTCGGTCGCCAAAGCTGAGGTGAAATACCAGTACTTGCATCGGTTTCCCGAATCTTTGGATGAATCCTGGCTTGTCTCTATCTTGTGTAGACGGATGGAACCGTTGAGGTTTCAGGTTTCAGGTTTCAGGTTACACTTGAGCTGGTACCGTAAGATTTCTTTGATATGATAAATAGTTTGACCACACAAATCGCTTTTTGAACTTGGGAACGAGTGATTTCTCTCATCAGTGTCTGGAGCAAGGAGCTTGAAACGGAATCCATGTGTTCGTGTAAACGAATCTTCACTGCAAAATGCATGGCCTCCGCTCAGATATCTGGTGGTGTGAATGCGTGCAGACTTGTACTATACGCAGTGCAACTGAATGTCAGCACGAAAGGAGGATGCGAGACGACACCATCACCTCGATTCAGTCAATCATTCATTCTTCCGGGGATCCAGTCAAAATAAGTAAATTAAAAGCTGACTAATTTTTTTTATCAAAGGCCATCATGCTTGTCAAGTGGGTGCCGATACTGCGGTAACAATTGTTTTGGTGACAGGTTGGCTCTTGGCTGGTGGTGTTCTTGTGCGAGTGAGCCTCTCGCATGGAGATCAAACCTGAAGGTCAACGTGCCAATGTGAGTGTGCATTTGGATGGGAGGGTGACCATATCGCGGATCTGTTTGAAGGATAGGAGGCGCGTCGGTGGAGCGACGTGGCCCACTCAGAATCCCCGCCACAAACTCAAAGAGTCGCTGCAGTACGGTTTCGAAACTGATCGTTGAAGCAGATGGTGGAAAGTGTCAAAACCAGGTGAAACGCTTCTTAGTCGCAGATATTGAAATATTGAGTATCTGGATTTTTTCTTCGTATAAGGAGGTATGTAATATATAATATTAGATCTAAAGCATGTAGTAAGGGTTTACGTATAGTATAGAATATTGGCGGGACGATGGGCGTCACTTGTGACATGGAACTGGCTTCCTCGTCTCTCAATGGTCTCGTGCAACGGGTGACCAGCTCTCAGAAATCTTTGGGAAGAGCTCCAAAATGACGGGTCCACAATTGCTGTCTGTTCCTGTTTGTTTGGCTGTGGGTTCACATGCGCGCTTTCTATGGCCGAACGCGGTTAGAATTCGAACGCTCACCCGCAGAGCAAAACAGCGGTAGATCGCCCGTTCGTCGTCCGCCGGTGCAGATGAGAAAATAAATGTTGCGTTGTTACAAACCTCCAATCAATCTGCCATTGGGTCAAGCGATTGAAGGATGAAAGACGGAAGATGACACCGCACTCCTCACCCGCTACGGTACAGAGCTCTTCTTTACGCGCATTCACTTGAGGATGAGCGATCGCGATGTGGTGGAACGAGAGTGAGCTCACTCTGGGGGGGGGAGGGGGATGGCAAGACCAGTCAGTCTGTCCGTCCAGTCTGATCCTTTCTCCCTTCTTCGTTTCCGTTCTCATTCCCCAACTGGCAGTCTCCTTGTCATTAGAACCTCCGAGCCCTTCCCGTACTGAACCCCAAGGAATAAGCAACATGAAGATCTTCCGCGCTCTCGCCATCGCTGTCTTCGCCGTCGTGATCGGTGCGCCATCCACCACCGATGCACTCCGTAACGTCACGGCGATCGTCGATGTGATCGCATACAACGACGTCTACGAGATGCTGCAGGACGAAGTGAACGGCGTCAAGCTCGGTGGCCCGTCGCGCGTGATCCCGATCGTCAAGGAGATGCGCGCCAAGAACCCAAACTCGCTCGTGATCTTCGCCGGTGACACGATGTCGCCCTCACTCTGGTCGTCCCAGTTCCACGGCATGCAGATGGTGGACGCGCACAACGCGATCGGCGTGGACTTTGCGAGTCTCGGCAACCACGAGTTCGACTTCGGCATTGAAGGCTTTCTCAACGTGTCCCAGGCGACGAACTTCCCGTGGCTGAACGCCAACTGCTACGAAGCCGCCTCGGGTTCGCTGCTCCGTGGCACGACTCCGCGCGCGATCAAGACGCTGAAGGATCCAAAGTTCGGCACGATCAAGATCGGTTTCTTCGGCGTGATGTACGACATGAAGGACTCCAGCAAGGGGCTCTACTGGACCGACCCGCTCGAGGCTGCGAAGCGCCAAGTGGCCCTGCTCAAGGCACAGAAGGTGGACTTTATCATCGCGCTGACGCACCAGGACCTGGCGGACGACAACCGCTTCTCGAAGGAAGTGACGGGCGTGAACCTTATCTACGCCGGCCACGACCACTCATCGATGCTGCAGACCAACTTTGGCGCGCCGTACCTGAAGGCGGACTTTGACTTCCGCTCGATCTGGTCCTCGCGCCTCGAGTTCTTTGCTGCCTCGGGCACGCTCACGCCGTACACGCGCATGACCCACCGCGCGATCCCGATCATCGAGGAGATGCCGTCGGACCCGGCGCTCGACGCGATCATCTCGGACTACGCGACCAAGATTGGTCTCCTGCACGCGCGCGTCATCGGCACGCTCTGCGAGACGCTGGACGTGACTAACAAGCTGGTGCGTGCGAATGACGCGGCGATCGGCTCGATCTTCTCGGACGCGAGTCTAACATTCTATGGCGAAGGCAGCGCGGATGTGGCGCTCATGAATGGCGGCGGTATCCGAAGTGACACGACGTACCCGGCGGGTCCGCTCACGATCGGCCAGGTGATCTCGTGGTCGCCGTTCGGCAACACGCTGATGGTGATCGAGACCGACGGCGCGTCGATGAAAAAGTACATCAAGAAGGAGACGCTCGCGAGCTGCGGTACCAACTTCATCAACCTCAACGGCTACTACGTGCACCCGGGCGGCATCAAGTACACGTTCAAGTGCACGGGCCTGCTGGCCGGCGACATCACGAGCATCGAGTGGTTTAAGCACCCGACGCGCACGGGCCCTGTACTCGACACGGACGTGTTCAAGCTCGCAATCTCTAACTACCTCTACAACACGGAGTACCTACTCACGCCGGGCGCCGTGGTCAGCAAGGTGCTGGTGAGCGAAGCCGAGGCTTCGCGCATCGACACGGCGCTCGAAGTGTACGTCAAGGCGCTCCCGAACGCTGACGTTTGCTTCAAGGCCGAGGGCCGCTCGCTTGTGTCGTTCTAAGTGGTTTCTGCTTGTAAACTTTGTGGAAGGTGAGTGCACAGAGTGTCTACCTACCTAGATGGATAGGAGGTGACCTTCTCGTGGAGTCTGATGACAAGGATAGCGAGCGATGACGAGAACAAACACGCAAGAGTTATTAACCGAAATTAAAACCACCCCGAGAGAGAAAGTGCGGTTGCGAGCATTCCCTCTCTCGCTCATAAAGCATTTTGCCTTTTTCAATAGGAATACGAATGTGAATACAAATGTGAACGAGCGAGCGTGTGGGAACACTTACCACCAGAGTGCGTCGTTAATCTCCCTATCAGTCTTCAGACCTCTGTCGTTTGGTTGACTCGATTGGAATCATCGTGGTTGGCATTTGTAGCTGACGTACCGTAGGCTAGCTAAAAACGACACGTATTCTGTGACAGAAAAGACCAGTACAGTCGCACCTCCCATTAACTAAACCCCGCAAAAGTTAGCCCCTGTCTAAAATAGTCATCGATAAATCAATTATCTCTCTAATATGAATT